>JASAOM010001125.1:0-277551 GCA_030849085.1 Borovskyia barvae | reverse complement strand
GTGGGGGGTGGGAAGGTGTATGCCGGACGACGGTGGTTCTCCTTCCCCCCCCCCCCCCCCCCCGAGGCCGTGTTGTACGCAGCGCCACTTCTGCATTCTTGTGTGACTGTGGGATTCCAACCACCGCTTGTGCCGAGCGCGAAGCTGTCTGTAGAAGAATGCGGGGTGGTAGTGGTGGTGGTCGTACGTCGGTATCTCCTCGATTTTCCTGCCGCCCTCCGTCCCGACCCCAAATCTCCCCTCATTCCATCGTGTGACACTCGCGTGAGGCACTTCCGCTTCGAGCGTGAAGGGCTACGTCCTTGTTCTGTTTTACGGTCCCAGTTTACGCTCTTCACTGGAGTGGCCTCCCCTCCTCTCCTTTTTTAAAACATAATGGATCGGCGCCCTGCAGCGAAAGTTTTCACTTGCCCTCTCTTTTGTGTTCTCTCTCTCTCTCTTTTCCCCCCTTCCCCTTACACTTCTTTTTCCGGCATCGTTTTGTCTGCAGGAGAGCCTCACCCGTACTGACATCGATCTCTGCCCACATCTCTCTCTATCCATATCGATACACACACGTTCCTCTTTCCCATTGGAGAGGAAGGAGGCAGGGCGTATCCATTGACGCCTCCTCCCCCATAAAAAAGAAAAGGAGCGAGAAACAGCACCAACAGCGAAAGGGTTGTGCCCTCGACGCCCTTCCCTTCCCCCCAAAAAACCCACGTAGGGGTGGCCTTCGGCTGTACGTCGTCCCCTTCCCCCTCTCTTTCTCCTCTCTCTCTCTCTCAACGTCCACAAACCATAGAACTGACGGCACACACAAATATTCTCCGTCGAAGCATGAGCAGCACCGGCGATACGATGGCTGCCCCTGCTGAGGTGCGCAGTGCCTGCTCGATAATTCGCACGCACCAACGTTTTCTCCTCCGTTCACTCGAGTTCACGCAACAGTATGCCCTGATGTATCGAAGCCGTCTCGAGGCACAAGTGGCGTCGACGCTCAGCGCCATTCAGCGGCTTGTGCGTCAGGACCCGAGATACCAGAGTGACGCCCATGACTTGGCACCTCGCCGCGTTCTCGAATTAAACATCGGTGTGCCAACTGTGTGCGTTGGCGTTCTCTACAAGAATATGAAGCTGTTACCACGTTTCTTGGACGAGTATCAGCGCGAACTCGTCCGCATCGATGCAGGCGATGACGAGAACGACGGGGATGGAAGTGGGGCGGTCGACGATGCTGTGCCTCTGGATGGGTCGAAGGACAAGGGCTCTACGGCTGCGGCCACCAAACTGCTTAACAGCACTGATGCAGAGGAGGACTTGACGAATGCTGGGCAAACACTTGCCGCAGCGGACGAACACTACAGCATATGCGACAACGCTGATGAGCTCCTGTTGGAGGACAGCAGCGGTCGGGTCCTTCTGTGTGGCCTTCAAGTGGACCGCTTCTGCACCGGTGTGGTCCTCGGTATCTACGGCATTCTTCTGGTCAACGGCAGGGTGGAAGTCCTCCGCTACGCCTTCGGCGGCGATGTGCGCAGCACCTACCTGCCACGGGCCCCCATCCTCGCGCCGACCCCGTGCTACATCGCCTTTGTCTGTGGCCTGAATCTAAACTTGTCTCGAGGCGACAGTCGCGAGGAGCACGCGTCTGTGGCACGGGCGCGCGCGTCGCTGGAGCTGCTGGCTGAGTTTCTCAGCGGCAACACTGGTAACGAGGCCCTGCGAGCCAAATCGAGGTGCATCTCGCGTCTGGTAATAGGTGGTAACAGCATCGCCCCAACTGATGAGCTGAAGCTGAAGAAGAAGGTGAAGCTGGACCCCTCCGATCACGTGCGACTCAACGACGAGAAGGCACAGTCGGGGATCGTCACATCCGCGGCACTTATGCGGCAATTCGATGCTTTCCTCGAGCGCGTCGTGAAGACGGTGGAGGTGGAGCTGATGCCCGGTGATAACGACATGTCAAACGCCTTTCAGCCGCAGCAGCCGCTGCATCCAGTGCTGCTGCCAAAGGCTGCGAGATACTCCACGCTGAGGCTGGTATCCAACCCGTACAGTTTCGTAGCACAGCCTTTTTCTTCCTTCCCCGCCTCCGCCTCCGCCTCCGCGCCGCCTTCAACAAAGGAAGAGCTTCGGGAGTCCAGCCAGAAGAAGCACAGGCCTGAGGTGGAGAACGGTATCAACTTCTTCGTGACCGCTGGGCAGAACATAAATGACGTTGCACGCGAGACACGCTTTCCCACTCGACTGGACACCATGAGCATGGTGGTAGAGTCCGGCTGTGCGTGCCCTACGGCCCCCAACACCCTCTTCAGTTACCCGTTCCGACACCACGACCCGTTTTTGTTTCAACGGACCCCTCACTGCGTTGTGGCGTGCGATCAGCCGCGGCACGAAAGCCGCTACGCCACCCTTGATGAACTGTTCAATGAAACACACCACAACTTCGTGGGTAAAGCTGGCGCATCATCTCCTTCCGCTAATGCTTTCCAGGGCCCATCTTCGGCCCCGCATGAAGAAGCCTCCGTAGATGGAAAGGACACCGCAGCAGCTGGTGTGCGGCTGGTGTGCGTCCCGTCTTTTGCGCGATCCGCGGTAGTGGTACTGGTAGACGTGCACTCGCCGAGGTTGGAGACCTGCGCGGTGACCTTCTCCATCCCATGAATCTTTTCGATCCCCTTCTTGAGGTTAACCAAAAGGGGAGGGATGGTGGTGGTGGAGGATGCGTGAGCCGGAGCCGGAGCCGTGCGTTGTACACGGTTTGGTGCGTGTGGATGGTGCACATCCATATATATTGGGTTACTTCACCTCTTTCTCTCTCCCCCTCTCTCTCCTTGTTTCTGTGTTGCTGCAATACGCATCTGTCCGTCGTGTGTATTTGTGTGTGTGTGTGTGTGCGTGTAAGAGGAGGAGAGGAGAGGTTGTCCGCCCCACATCTCGCAATTTCCCCTTCTGGCACTGGTGCGCCTCTTCCTTCTTCCCCCTTTCTTCGTCTATACACACACACACGCGCACAAAAGCGCAGACAAACGCAGACACACGCCCACCTAAAAAGTGACCCTCCCCCTCCCATGTTCACCTCCGCTCTTTTTCTCGTGTGGGTCTGTGTGACGATGTGCATTGCCTAACGATCGAAACGCTACTCACTCGCTACTGACTTGTTAAAAGTTTTTTCTTCTCCCCCATTCCTGCGGACTTACCCCACTTGGCTCTCCCTTCGCTTTTCCCGACAGCGTCGTCGTCTTGCTCTCCCCTTTCCCCTTTTCCTATGGAGGTCCTGTCTACCTGAGGACATAGCCGCACGTGCTACGTCTCCGGCGCCTGTCTTCCATCCTCTGCGGGTTCGCCTTCTCCGCCTCCACCTTTGCGTTTACCTCATGTCACTACATCTTCCTGCATCACCCCTCTCTCGCTCTCTCTTCGCCCGCTTCGGTTTCCTTTTTGCTTTCGCGATGTCTTCTCCTCCTCGGCTTACTCGTGAGAAGAAGACGGCAGCGCACATACCACGCATACCACTCGCGTACCGCCCCCCCTCCTCCCGTGCTCCCAGACATAGAGACCATCGAACCCGTTCGTACTGGCAATGGAGAACGAGGAGGCGCTGCCCGCTATTGTGGCGCCTGGCCCAGAGCTACGCGAGAAGGTGGATGCATTCGCCGCTCGCCTCAGCACGCTGGACCGGCGTAAGGCGGATGAGATGGTGGCGAAGTTGCTGGCGTCGAGCAAGCGTAATCAGTTTCTTTTTGTGGACACATCGCATATCTTTTATCCGTACTTTCTGAGCAAGCTGACCGAGTACCGCCAACATCCGGAGATGCGGCCGAAGAAATCAGGAGATCAGAAGAGTACCGAAGGGGCGGCCGGAGCGGCGACGGCGGCCACCACCACCACGAAGGCCGGTGCCATCACCCGGACGATGGGTGGGACAGCAGGGCCAGAGAGTGACCCACAGCGGGAGGAGCTCCTGCGCCAGACGGAAGCGGAGGCTCGGCGGTACCTGGAGGATCCTTTTCCAAACGCTTACACCCTCGATTTGCGCGCGGGTACGGTAGGGGTGTCAGCACAACTGATGGATGTGCTGTCCACCACGGCGCAGTACACCGCAAAATACGGCGATAAGTTCCTCGTCGCTGTACAGGCCAAACAGCGACACAACCCCCTCTTCCACTTTCTGCAGGAGGACGACGTGCGTCATGGGATGTTCCGTAAGCTGGTGAGCTCCTATGAACGCATTCTTAACTTCGATGCGGACGAGACGGAGACGCGCTTGGAAAGCCTTCAAACATCAGCGTATTTGTTGGGCACAGTGTGCGAAGAGAAGCGGAAGTTCATGAAGGCCGCACTGGCTCGCCGACGAGCTGCGTTGATGACTGAAGATGAGCTGCGCGGTCGCCTGCAGTGGACCCTCTTCTCCGTTGTCAAAACGTTTCGGCTGAGTGACTTACAGCTTGATGGGCCCGTGCCCGAGACGGCAGCGTCCAAACATACCCCCGCAGCTCCAGCTTTGACTGCTGCTGCGACACCCTCTGCGGCCCCGACATTCCTCTCGCCTTCCCCTTCTGTGGTGCCGACTACGAAGGCACCGGCGACGGGCGGCAAGCGCTCAGCGCGCGGTAGCGGCTCGCGTCCTCCAGCCGGCTCACCGTCCTTCGCCCCAGTATACCTTAGCTCCTCCTTAGTGAAGAGCACGGGAGGTAACGGCAAGCGGCCGAGGGAGCGGGGCAAGTAGAAGCGCAAGGGAGCAGGAGGAGCGAGCGGATGGTACTTGAGGGGTGGAGGGTGAGTGGAGGAGGGGCTCTTCGTTGAGGTTCGGTGAGTAGGACGAATCTCTTTCCCGGCGATGATCTTATGTGGTGCTCACGTGTGTGTGTGTGTTCGTGCGCGTGTGCGAGCAGTCCGTTGCGTTTCCCCTCTCTTCTCTCTTTTTTTGCCTCCCCCCGCTCCTTCCCGTCACTGTGCACCGAATGGCGGAGGAGGTGATCGTCTCTGCAGCCTCACCACCTTCGATATCGTTTGCTCCACAAGAACAGTTGTTGGGAGAGCGGTGGGCGTGGAGTGCTTTTTGGAGAGGGATAGCTGGTGAGGGTGAGGGAAAAGGTGAAGCAGGGGGGGGACTGCCGGGTGGGAAGAGGGGGCGAGTAATGGCTTGCCCTTTTTGGTGTCTGGGTGTGGATATATGGGGGTGGGTGGGTGGGTGGGGTGGGGGGCGACGTGCGGCACTTCGCCGCTCCGTTCTCGGGGAATGAAGAAACGACGATGTCGTTGAGGGCCGTACGCCGCTCCTTCTCCATTTCCCTTTCTGGATCACTTCCCTTTCCCTCCTCTCCCTCGAAACTTGTCCGCTACCGCGTCTGCAGCCTTTCTCAATACTTCGCTACACTCGGGGGGGGGGGGGAGGTCATGCGGGCCTACAGACCTTCCACCGCTCCCCTGCTCCCTCTTCCTTTCTCTCGGAAGCCCGACTCGGGAAGGGGTAACGTCCCTCTCTCACTCGCCCGTGAGAGAGAAAAGAAAACTTTGCAAATAGATTTAATCCAGGTGGGAGCACCGCCGTTTGGTCATCTCCCGATGCTGTGCGCTAGCCGTGGACTTGATGAGATGAGGCCCGATCAACGGTGTTCCTCCTTTCCCTCCCTGTCTCCACGCATCCGATGCGGACCCTTTTGGGAGCGTATCGCTGTGCCTTTTTACCTGTGGCGTAGCGGCGGGAGATGTTGGCACAGGGAACAGGGCGGTAATGTTGGCGGGAACCAGGTGTAACTTTTTAAATTTTCTGCGAGCGGTACAACAGGCCCTTCATCTTTCTGCAACGCCCTCTCCCTGCCTGACTCTTTCTTTCGCGTACCCACGCGCCAACCCGCTTCGAAACGTGTGGGCTCCTGATCGCCCCCCTCCCATTTCCTTCCCCACACGCATATATATATATATATATATATATAATTCAGAAGAAGATCTCCGCATCATGGGAAAGTACGCCGTCATCGTCATAGGACCGGCGGGGTCAGGCAAGAGCACCCTCTGCCGCGTCATTGGGGAGCACTACGCCACCATGGGCCGCTCTACGCACATCGCCAACATGGACCCTGCGGCTGACTCGTTACCCTACGAGCCTTCCATCGACATCCGCGACCTCATCGCGCTAGAGGATGCCATGGAGGGGAAAGGTTTGGGCCCCAACGGCGGCCTCGTCTTTTGCATGGAGTATCTCGTTACCGCGGGGGCGACGTGGTTGTCTCAACAACTGGGTGACTACGCGGAGGATTTCATCATCACCGACATGCCAGGACAGGTGGAGGTGCTCTCGAACCAGCCGGCCGTCCCCGCGTTTGTGCGGCTTCTCCAACAAGAAGGGTACTACACCACCGTACTGTACCTGCTAGACGCACTTGCCACTACAGCCGATTGCGGAAAGTTCATTGCGGGCTGTATGTTTTCCCTTTCGAGCATGGTGTGCTTCGACTGCCCTTTTATCAACGTCCTTACCAAGTGCGATCTGCTGAGCCAGGAGTTCAAAGAAAATGGCACGCTGGAGCACTTCTGCATGTGCGACTTTGATTACATGGACTTGTCGCGGCTGCCGCCTCGTTTTCGGGAGATGTCGCTGCAGATCGGCGCTATCCTCACAGACTTCAATCTTGTGACGTTCCGGCCGATGGATATGAAGGAGCTGGGGTACATCAGCAACTTGTGTAACATTTTGGATGAGACGCTGCAGGTGGCGGATGAGGCGGAGGTCAACGATCACGACTACGAGGGTGAGTAAGTCGGAAGTCCTGCGCTGTTCTTGCCAGTCTCTCTCTTCCTCCTTCCCCGTTTGTCATCTGCGCCCTTTTCTCTGCCTGCCTCACGCTGCTAACCATTCTCCATCTCTCCTTCCCTTGCCCCCCCCCCCCTGTCTCGCTCTCCCTCTCTCACGGTCACTACCTCCTCTCTCCCATGTTTGACCACCTTTAACGCTCGCCTGCGCTTGTTTGCTATCTCTTCCCCCCTTTCCCTCTACGGGGTATCACATGCTGCCGCCATCTTTCACGGTAGGGAGATGCCGGTGTCTTCTATGTGGGTTGTGTAGGGGTGGGTGTGGGTGTTCCAGTGGAGGAAGATGGGGAGGAGGATGGGGGTTTGGCGCCTGCTCCTCGTCCTTCTCAAAACTTTCTGGTCCCCCCCCCCTCCACCCACGAAAAAGAAAAGAAGACGCGGAAGAGAGTGAGGTGAGGTGGGTGCAGTATTCACTAAAAGGCCCTCCTTTGTGATTCTTTTTTGTTGTGGCGTGTCGTTCATCAAGAAGAAAAGAGGAAGAGCGCCTCCAACGATGGAAGTTAAGGAAGCTTGTGTTGGTGTGTGTGTGTGTGTGGGGAAATACGTAGCAAAGGGAGAGACGGAAGCGAATATATATATATATATATATATATACCGCCTTCCCCTTTCGCGCGGTTCTACACTTCTCCCGTCCCTTGATAGACACAGTGCGTGGTGGAAATGCGTTTCGGTGCAGGTGTGTGTGGCTGTGTGTGCGTTGATGGAGTGGGAGACTTTGCTATTCAAACCTCGAACTGCCATCCGTGTGGTCGGCTGGTCAGAGGGATTACATAAATGAAAGTGTCACTCAGGGAGCAACGGTGAGGGTTTGTGTGTGTGTGTGTAAGGGCAGACGGTGGCAATACCGAACACATGTGCAGCTTTCCTGTGTCTGCCCTCACCCCCCCATCGTTTTTTCTTCTTCGTTTCGCCTCTCCCCTCAAGCGACTCCGCTGTTTCCTCCAGCCTTTTCCCTTTCCCCTGCAGAAGGGGAACCGCCAGGGATGGGGTTCTGATTTCTCACACCCCCTTCTTTCTGATTGGCTTCCCTCTTTGCCGTTCAGGTGCTTCACCACGCCACTTTCGCTTTTCTCTCTCTCTCTCTCTCTCTTTGCCAGTCTACCAAAGGGCTTGGGGCGTGCGTATCGGAACACAAGCGAGGCGCCTTCCCTCCGATAGAGTGATGAGGCTAACCCGCCTGTGTGGCTACGGTGGCGCGGTGGGCGCTATCGGCCGTTACACGGCGGGGCGTCTGCAGCACTTCACAGCCATGTCCACCATTCCCGAGAGCGTCACCGAACTCCGGCGCAAGCTGACTACGCAATTCCAGCAGGGGATGTCCCGCATGCACACGATCGAAACGGAAAGTCGCCTCGTCACGAAACTTGCATGTAGCGGTCGGGCAGACGAACGATCTGAGGCACTCGAGATGGGGGAAAGCATGTGGAGGGAGCTGCATGAGCCGAGCTCTTCGATCCCCTACGGCTCTCAAACTGCTATGAAAATATCCCTCTGCTCATCCATGCGACGGTGTGCTCTCCTTAGTAAGGACCGTGGCTTGGCGGAGGTGTGGACGGCGCGCTTTGCAGAGCGCACTGCTGCTCTCTCTCCATACGACTTTAAGGATCGTCCGTCGTCATCGGATCATAAAGTGCGAGGATGGAGGGACGCATGCGCGCAGGTACGTCCAGGCACCGGCATCGACGCCGAGGATTTGGCGGCGGATGCGAAGGAGGAGGCGGAAGAGGCAGCAAAGAAAGATGGAGACGCCAGCAAAACGCAGACACCATCGCCATTCGAGGCGTACCGAACACAAAAGATGCTGGAACACCCTACCGTCCAGGTTGCCTTCCGCCGACGGCTGGGACCGGGTCCACGATACACCGGCTGAAGTAGCGGTGGGGTGCGCAACGTGCCGAACGAGGCAGGCGAAAAAGGAGGCTTCGTTCCTTCTCCTTTTGCCTTTTGTGATAATGTTGTAGGGGCCCACCACTAAACGTCAGTCCCACTTCGAGGATTTTTGGTGGCCTCCGCACGCCCTCTCAGCTCTTCTCCTTTCCTCCCTTGATTCTCCAGAAGATAGGACTGGGGGAGAGGACTGGCGCCGTTGGTGCCTTCAGTGAAGCTGCAACCCCGTATCCGCTTACCTCTTCTCCTTTGTTTCATCGATTCTTATCGTTATATATATCTATATTATGTCTTTCCTGCTATGGACCGATCGACTCTTCTCCTCTCCTTTTCCCCCTTCACCTCCTTCACTTTCGCCTCTCCCTTTCTCTGCCCCCTTTTCAATCCTTCTTCACGCCCTCTCTTTTCGGCGTCAAAGGGGGTGCTGCAATGATGGGGGAGGGGTGTGTGAAGGATCCCCGGTAAGCGCTGTCAACTGCCTTGGACGGCATCCTGCAAGGCGGTGTGGCTGCATTGTCGGGCCGGGTAGCAACTATGTGGGAGCGAGGAAAGCGGTGGAGGAACTCGATGCTTTGGGATTGTGGTAGTTGCTGTGGTGGTTGCGACGATGGGGACGCAGGGTGTAAGGAAAACAAAAGTTGGGCGAGGGAACACGCGACGACCAAAGCGAAACGAATGCAGTGTGCATCGGAACACAATTTCACCAAGGACAACGGCTTCCGGCTGAACGTTACCATATCGATCCTGTGACTCTTACGTGGCCACGCGCCGACTCCTCCTTCCTTCCACAGCAGCTCTGGAAAAGGTGGAGGAAGTGAGGAGGAGGGGGGGGGGAGAAGAGGGCGGAGCATCGTCAGTCTTTCTACCCTTTTCACACCATTACTTTTCTCTTGGGCGAGCGCCTCTCTCTCTCCCTCTCTCTCTCTCTCTCTCAGCGAACCCGCTCCTTCGCATGCGTGCAGACACTACCCTCTTCCTTCCACCCTCTCCCCGCTTCCGATACCCATCACCTTCCCTTTCCCACTTCTGCCTCCTCCATCCCCTGCTCCCTTTCCCCTCTCTCGGTGTTCTATTTAACTGTTCTCCTCTTGCATGGGTGTGGCCACACTGTTCGTCCTCGTCCGTGTTTTCCCTTTTCGTATTGCCCACGCGCTGCTACCGTTGTTATGATCGCCCCTGCCCCCACTCCTCCTCCTCCTCTCTCATGCGGACGGGGATCCACACAAGAGAGAGAGAGAGATCCGCACCAAGATATCGACGAACTCCCCCCTGGCGAACGCACGTTCACCCGCTCTTCTCACGTGTTTGAAAAAATCTTCTCCATCTTCCCTTTCCTCTACACATCTCCCCTCGTTCTTCGAAGAAGACACAAGCGAAAGGGGGGAAGTGAGGCAGGAAGGACTGCGATAGTGGCCACCTTTTCGGAGTGCCTCGGTCTGAGCTTTTGTCATCTCCTTGCGCATCGACGTTCCTCCTTTTGTTTTGCTGGGAACGAGAGGGGTCATCACTATTCTTTTTGAGCGTGTGCTCGTTTCCCCCCCTCTCTCTCTCTGTGTGTGTGTGTGTGTGTGTCAAGAGGGGGTGCCACTACCACAGCAACGAGGAGGCGAAATATAAAGGGAGCAAGGGAAGGGTGCGGTCCAGCAAAAAGATGCCACATACCTTGAGCACTGAGCAGGGGCATGCCACGGTGAAAGGGCACTTCACTCATCTATGTGAGTTGTACTATAATGAGGTTGTGAATACCACGCTGGCGAGCACCGATGTTGCACTCACAACCATAGTTCGCTCGCTCATCACCCAGTTCGAGCAGTTCTGGTGCCACCTCTCCGCAGTTGGTGCCTTTTCCTGCAACGATGAGCTCGACGACTGCTCAACAACGGCGCTGGAGATGCTGTGGACACCCTACATCATCGCTGACCTTTACCAGCACATTCAGGGTCCTGTGAAAGCGGGGCAGGACGCGCGACTGCCCAGCAGCATTGGCAACGGAGAGGCGACAGCCTCACCGCAGCAACGGTGGGATGCCAATCACGAGCGCATGAAGGGCGAGGAGCTACCTCGCCATCAAGGGACGAGTAATCAAGATGTGCCTCTCGCGGAGGGTGCGAGGAACCACGGCGCCTCCCGACTCGTATCGCAAGCGGCAGGCGAGGAGGAGCTGCGCTCCTTGAGACGGCAAGATGCCCTGGCACGCTCGCATGCTTGGTTTCACATTTTCTTCGAATGGATGCAGCAGATGGATTTGGTGGATGAGAAGACTGTGGAGATGTACTCCGTGTATCGCGCAGATCAGCGGACGCAGCGCATTGAGCTTTCTCGCACCATCTCCGCGTTGCACAGCGCATGGAAGACGCAGGAGGAAAATGTGGGCTACCTGCTTGCCAAGAGGCGCCGCATGCGCGAACTCGTGGCCGAGGATGGCGAAGCGGCGGAGGAGACGGGTGGTGAGGAGGAGGAGGCGCTGCGCGAGCGCGCCTTGGCACGACTCAAGTGGTCCATCTTCGAGGCTTGCCATCAGCTGCAGATGTCCTCGCGGGAGCTTCACATGCTGGAAGTACTGAGCCCTGAGCAACGCTCGATCATCTCGAAGGAATATCAGGACACCATGGATGCGGTGCGACGAGGGGAACTGTCGCTGGGGCGCCACACCTACACGGTTCTTCCCGGGGGCAGGATGTCGGTGGGGACGGTGGACCGTCCGCAGCCGGTTCTTGCCCGTGACGTGATGCAGTCCGGAGGTGTCACGATGGAACCTGGAGCAGAGTCGTCGCTGCAGGCGCTGACGGCGCAGACCAACCCGTATCTCTTCCGTCAGCAGATAAAGAACGAACTCATGAAGGATCGCAACGCACCCACGATGACCTTGAATGAGTTCGCGGAGCTGGAGATGAGGGACGTTCAGCGGCAGATGGCGGACGCGCAGATGGCGCGGCAGCGGCAAGCGGAGGAGGATGAGCGTCTCGGCCCGGAGGGTGTGGAAGAACGGCAGCGACACAAGGACAGCGCATGGGATAACTGGAAGGACGACCACCCCGCATATGGTCTGTCGAACAAAGGAAACTACTCGTGATGACCCGCGCCAGCACCCCTCACGCAGGCGGGAGAGCGTGGGAGGGAAAAGAGAGTGGGAAGAGGGGGGGGGGACGAGTAACCGCAGGACGCACCAATCAGAATGCCAAGAGAAGTGAGGGTAAGAGGGGGGAGGACTCTACCCTGAGCCTTCTCAAGGCGTCCGCGTTCTTTTCCCATTTTTGTTTTCCTCGGTGAGGTGGGGGATGGTATGCAGTCTGGTGCCACGCTCTCCATCTTCTGCTTCCGCGGGATGGCGTGCCTGCCTACACTCCCGCCCCCCTACACAAATACCATATTTCCCGGACATGGAGGTGTCACAGAACGGGTGGGTGGCTGAGTAGGGGAGAGACTATTACTATGAAAAGGAAGAGGGAACCAAGGGAATTTAAGCTCCTGTGTTGTCTTGGAAGGAGAGACGATGGAGAAGGCAAGAGAGGGAGAGAGCAGCGCGCGGGGTTGCTTATCCTCAGTCCGTTCTCTATCCACCTGCAGCATCTTTTCCTTTGCGGGTATTTTTTGCTGCTTTCCTTACTGCTGCTTTGCCCCCTCTCTTTTTTCTTTGTGATTGGTTTCTATCGGACCTTTCCAAGGCCTCCGCATACAACCAGCGCTAGCTGGTGTTGCTGCCGACGCATGTGGCTCTCTACGAAATCTCTTTGCCGCCTTCTCCCCCTTTCCCCATTCCTTTCGCTTATTTTTTTCTTCGAGAGACGGCACACCTTCTTTTTTTTGCTGATGCTGCTAATCGTGCGTCCACCAACTTGCCGTCTGTTCACGAGGGAGTCGAGTGCGCGTAGATCGGTCTCGCTTGCCAAAGTCGTCTAAAAGAAGGCCGGCCAATAATAAAAAAAATGATGGAGTCTGGGCGTGCTGCTGCTGCTGCTCCGAGAGGGAGAGAGAGCTATTTGCTTGATCTTTGCTTCTCCCTTCCATTTGCTTTGACGACCCCTTTTCTCCCTTTCCTCCTGCACCAAAGTGGAGGTGCTTTGCATCCCACCCTCACACGTGTGATCGCCCACGTTTCTTGGAGAATGTGGAGGGAAGGGGCGCCTCTTTCCCTCCCCCGTTCTCCTCCTATTCCCTTGTGCCTCCGGTTGTGCGGATCTGCACCTCTGCCCGCGTGAAAAGTGAAGGACTTGCAAAATGTTTCGCACCAAAACGAAACCAACGCTCCTATCAGGTTTGCATGATGAACCTCTGCACCATTCTCGTTCCGCCCTCTTCGCATCTTCTTTCCCTCTTACCTGCCCCAACAGTCCTAACTCACAACTGTACTTGTAGGCCACGCTTTTGTCTCTCTTTGGTGGATCGCCCTCGGAGCTTCCTCGCTATCCGTCGAATCCCACCTCCTTCGCTCTCCCTCCTCTCTTTTCTCGCTCTAGCGCTCCGTTTCGGGACTACTCTCCCGACTTTCATATTCACGCGTCTCTTTTCTATCAGCACAAATCTCTTTCTTGCTTTTCAACAACGTTGTATGCTCACGTACGCGTTTCGCGTGTGTGTGTGTGTGTCTAAGTGAGCGTGTCGTGTCTCCTCTCGAAAGAGGGCCACTTCGCTGTATCGAACATCAAGTCTTTCGCCCTCCGTGTGGAGAAGAGTCGACGAAGATAAAAATATAAAGGAGAGAGGAGGGAGCCGAGCGCAGAGAGAAAAGACGGCGAGGAGAGACGGTACGGCAACGAGAGTGCAGCCGTGAGCGGAAGAGCACGCGAGGAAGCAGGCGGTGACAGGGGAACGGTGACCAGCTTGGGATCGCATCCTTACTGTTCGTGCTTCCACCACTCGCTCTCACCACACCTCAATGATAAAGGCGCTGAGAGAGGCGCTACCTCCCCTCCCCCGCCTCCCTCTCCATAAAGAAGAGAAGAGCACGCAAAAAGTAAATAATAAGCAGCACGCCTTAGCTTTACCACCGTTGCCCGGCCTCGTTGAGCAACGATAAGGGGCCGACTACGCGAGCCCATTGCACCATTCCGTAGAATCATTATTCATAGAACAGCAGCCCACCAGCGCACTACCCCCCGCCACACTCAAAAGCCCCCCCCCTCCCTACCCATACACACACGCATATATATATATATATATATATACCTATATATTTGCCTAGTCCGCTACTGCTCATCTTGCCAGGGCTTTTGTCGTGGTTTTCGGTATTGGGTGAGGGGACGACTCGCTCCATCGTCTTTCAAAGAACGGGTTGCTGCAAAGAAGAAAAATAACTACAAGTCGCGGGGTGACAAACCGGGGAGGAGAGAAAAGAGGTGGAGGAGGGGCGAGGAGGCACGTGCAAACTCCAGCACGCACACGCATTGGTGTGTCGTGTGTGTGTGTGTGGGGACTAGAGAGAGAAAGGGGTACCGGGGGAGAGAATTTCCCGAGGTTCACGCCCTTCATGAGAGCGACGGTGACTCGATGGGCGACTTCATCGTCGGCGCGTCGACTGCGCTTTCGCCCTTCGTGGATGACACCGGGTCTTACCTCGCACCAACAGCTCGATGCCGGTATTGCAGCCCGTCAGCACGCAGGTCGTAAAGCGCTCAAAAAATCGAAACGGCCCTTTGACAATTACTTCAAAACGCAGTACCGCATCTCCCCCCGGGTGGGGCGACCCGCGATACAGCCATCCGGCGTCATCAGCAGCTACGACGCCGTACAGATGATGACGAACCCGACGCGGAGTTGGGCAGCGTCGTGGGATCGAGCGGCAGGCCACGTACGGACACGCCGGAAACGACAAGATGTGTTAGAACCTACGGCGACGCAGTTCGGAGAGGACGCCATTGACCGCGTCGTGCAGAGACTACTGGAGATCCGCTTTCTGTGGGACCGGGAGGATGGGGTCCTGTGCACCAGCCTCGTTCCTCAAAGTCTTTTTGCGATGAGCAAGCACTGCCGTCCGTATCTGACAGAGGTCAGTTCATCGCCGCTGGCTGCCTCATCGTCGACGGCGGCTACTGTCTCACAATTGGGCATCACAAACAATCCAGAGGAGATGAGAGGGCGCCCCTTTGGTGACGGTGACTCCCACGATGCAAATGAGGAGAGCGAGGTGGTCCTCGTGGCCGGTACCGGGGTTCGTATCAGACGCCGCACCCCGCTGCTGCGCCGCAAGTCTGGGCAGCCCAAACGGCCGCACCCCCATTCTTCGCTAGGGTTCAGTGGCGTCGATACGGTTCCTGCGTTGGTACTCGACGTTTCCCACGGACCTTTTGTCACGTCTCCGAGCGCGGCTCTGCTGACCCTGCGATGGAAGGGGGAACACCGTGAGGCCACCAGCGCGCAGAGCGCTCTGCAGCTACTTCGTCAGGTGAGGTCAGTACCCGTGGTCGGACTCACCCCGCGATCTTCGCTGCTGCTGCTGAAGGCACTGGCAGCGGTGGAGGTGGAGGAGCCAGCGTTGGCCATCTCGTTGGCGATAGCGATGGGGGAACACTATCATAGCTACTCAGACACCGAGTGTCTCGAGCTGCTACGGTGTCTTCGACGCGTGGCGTTTGTGAGAGAACTACCAGAAATGGGTCCCCCGGATATCAGCACGTCGGTGCTCCCTCTTTCCTCCTCCTTTTCCGCGGTGGCTCCTGCGTTGATGAAAGAAGCCACAGCGGGTGTAACGGTGCTGCCGAACCTGTACACGGACGCTTCTCTCATGGAGGAGTCCCTCTGGCACTTCCTCAGTGACGCTGCGCCCTTTCTCATTTCGAAAGTGTGGGCTCGGCTGCCAGAGCAGAGTCGCCGCCTCCTCCGCCGCGGTTACTTCCTTGACTGGTTCGACCTGATTGGCCTCGCTATCGCCTCGAGCGGCCCGCAGCGCCTGCCCGAACGACTGCCGAACGCATCTAGCGAGGCCCCGTATGCATCGAAGTATCTTTTCTTCCACCACACTCTTGGGCTCAAGGCGGCGGTAGTGCAGGATATGGTGCGACGCCTGCGCGGCTCTGCCACCGTCCAAGCAGCCTCGAAAGCGGTCACAACACCCGCGGCAGCTCTTTTCTCTCCGACGGACAGCGGTGGACTCACACGGTGGGAGAATCCCTCCAGTGCCGCCACTGGCACCACCACTCAGCTCGTGGACGGCAGTGGTCGTGGCTCCCTCTCTCCTCGCTTCATCGATGACGTGAAAGAGGAGGTGGAGAGGCCACTCATTTTGTGGCGTTGCACGGGCTCCCTCGTGCGCGTCGTTGCAGAGTGCATTGGAGATGTCGTTCGACACGTCGGGGATTCGTTGCATCACCATGCCGCCGTGGCGGCAGCTGCGCAGGTGCAGCCGGAGGCGGCGACGCCTACAGCCGCGCCTGACGAAGCGAAGACGGAGGACGTAGATGCGGTCGCGTCAGCGGGTCCGTTGACGCACGGAGCTCGCTCACCGTACCCGCGATTTAGCAGCGGGGCATATCAGCAGATGGGCTACCGGCGGCCTAAACGAGTGCGTGTGCGCCTCCTCCCGTTCGAGGCCTTCCCCCGCGTCTCTCAATGCTTCTCGTGCCCGTTCGCCTCCGTGACCGAGCAAGCAGAAGCGCGGTCGCAGCAGCGTTCTTGTAGAGCAGCCGCTCGCTCGCTGTCACATGAATGTGCAGGAGAGAGGGGTGGCGGTATCGTCCGTGCCACGTCACCGCCTGAGAAAGAGGTGGAGTCCACTTTTGCCGTGGTGCTGGCAGCCTCGCCACTCATGCAGAAGCACATCGAGCGTGCCAGCTCTGCGCTCGAGTGGAGCGCGATGGTGCTGCGAGCGTGTCGCGAATTGGTGCAGGAGGTGGTCGTCGTAGACCTCTCGCCCGTGGAGTTGTTGCCCTCCTCCTCATCCCCTTCCTTTCCCAAAGCAGAGCGCGCAGCAGGCCATCGGTGCTCATCGGACCTGAGCTCTAGCGCAAGCCGTGAGGGCGGCGAAGACCGGTGGACTCGCGAGGCGGCAGCGCGGGAGGCACGCCAGATGCTGTGCTATCATTTTGTGCAGTCCACTGTACAGCGCGACATGGATGCGCTCTTCACTTTCATTCCGTGGCGGGAGATGGAGGCGTCGTGGGAACCGATGTTGGCTCCGGCGGAAAACGACACAGCCGGGGTGGGGGGTGTAAGCTCTCTATCTGATCTTGCTACCGACGAGGCGTCCCTCCTCTCCGCTGCCGCGTTAGGGGCGGTACTCATGGAGGACAATGCAGCAGCAGTGGCGCATGGATCGAAAACCGCCACGCCCGCAGCATTGTCCGAAGCCGAACGGCACGCCCGTGCCACGGTGAAGGAGTTACGGGAGCGGCTGGAGGACTTTCAGGTGGCCGTGGCAGATCTACTCGAGGTGTACGAACGCCAGTTCCCGCCGATGTGTGACCGATGAGCAGCGCTTTCCTTTTTGCGGAGCTCGTCCGTTATCCCCCCCCCCGCGCTCAAGAATACGCCTCGCCGTACCGAGCCGCGGCCGCGCATTCTTCCAGGCTTCCCCTCCCACCACCTCCTGTCTTGGTTCTCCTCCCCTCTCCCAGGTGTCCTTCCTGAGGTGGGGGATGGAAAGAGGTGGTGGTGGGGGGGAAGAACGCCCATGAACTTGACTACAGGAAAATAAAAAGAAGGCGGTGCCTTGAAAAATAAAAAGCAAAACGAAAGGGGCTCAATGGGAAGAGGAGAGAGGGAGCGAGAGGGAGAGAGACGGTGGCGGAGAAAAGGCGGAGGCGTCCATGACGAGAATACCTCGTGGAGGCCCTCCTCCACCGACGCCACTACGTCAGCCTACTCCTTTTTCTCTTTTTGTTGTCTCGTTTGCCACCTCACCGGAGTGTGTGTGTGTGTGTTTGAGGTGTGGATATGTATATATATAAGGACGTGTCAGTCGTGTAGGTTTGTAGAGGGGTACTCGACTCCTTTCTACCTTCCTTCCCGCCTTCCATGCCCAACTTAATCCCTACTCTCCTTCATTCTTTTTGGGTTCGTGCGGTTTCTCAGCGTGTCACTCCTCCTCCTCCTCTTCTCCCCATCTTCTATCTCTTCACTCAACACCACACACACGCATACACACACACACATCTCGTGTGAGTTTAATGCCGGCCATCGTCGGCGCTGATGTTTTTCTTGCCGGGGAAAATATCTGCACCACCAAGACGAAGAGAAGGACGAGTTTGTAGGCGTGAAGATTCGCAAAGCGAACGAGAAAGGAGACAGCATAAGTGTGACAGGAGCCTGCGCACTTGATACAAGCCATACAAGTCGAAAATATTGACTTCGCTCGATCCTTTTCGTCATTCCCCTCTTTTAATTCTCCTTCCCGTAGTCTTTCCTCCTCACAACAATGAGCGTCGAGGACGACCTCACCATCATGTCCTCGTGGGCTCCGAATGCATACGACTGCTTCGACCTGGAATTTGATGAACTGCAGCAGCTTCAGCAGCGGCACGAACAGGAAAGCGTGCAGGTGCAGCGCTCGGTGGAGGCGCGCTGCCGTGCTGAGGTGGAGGACCAACTTCAACGGGAGTTCCCTGACGCGTTTCCTTACACACATCACAGCAGCTCACCTTCTCGCTCCGGGAACGTGAGCCGGTCGTCGACACCCGCACCGGGATCCCCATCCGCACGCGTCGTGAACACGTCGAAACGGCCGAAGTCAAAACATGCGCAACAGCAGCTGCAGTCGGAGATGGCGGTGATCGCGGCAAAGCGGGAGGTTCTCCTGCACCAGCAGATGCAGGAGGCTATGGTCACGCTGCAGCGGCAGCCGGCCCGTCAGCTCGCTGCGCAGTATGCGGAGCAGCTTTCTAGGACGCGGCAGAGCGTGGAGGTGCACCTGGAACAAGAGGCACGTGAGTTGCGGCGATTCTGCAGCAAACCACTCGGCTCGTACGCGCTGGGCGAGGTTCTTGAAGTCCCGACCGTTGCGGATGCTTTTATGACATCCCCGGCAGCAGCAGCAGCACCGGGCGCCCGTGAGTCTTCGTCCGTAAGTCCAGCTTCCTTTTCGTCCCAGAGGCCCCGTGTTGCCTCGCTGAAGCGCGGTGAAGGCAACACTGCATCGATGCACCGCGTTGTGTCGGAGCGGAGCCTGGCTGTAGGGAGTAGCACCGGTAGCCAACGGCAAGCCAAGAAAGGTGGCCGTGATGGCAAAGTCACCGGCCTCGATGGTTCGACCGCTCGCCCGCACGGTGTGCGAAACGCGAGGAGCAGCTCTACTGCCGCGGGCCAGGGTGGCCGCGCCACGGAGGCGGAGTCCACCACGTCAGCACCACCGCCACCGCCGCCGTACCTCATCGACGCTCACGAGTTTGCCGTAGAATACAACGAAATGCTGAGAAGGGAGTACGGCTACCGCCCCGCCATGAAGAACACCGTTGCCGCAGATGAGGTTCATCGTGAGGGCCACGACAGCACTGACAAGGTGGAGACGCTGAAGGATCGGTTGCGCACCCACACGCCGGGACTCACGAGCAAGCCGAGAGCCGCAGGGGAGGGGAGAACTTCGAGCGACCAGTGGTTACCCTCCGCTCAGGGGTCGGCCGCACCGACTGCCAGGTTACCGCCCCTCTTGGAGTCTGCACACACGGATCTTCGCGACAGAGGGGCGGCTAGTTTGGAGCTACCGAGGTCGTTTCCTTTACCGAGAAGAGCGTCGCCCAGTTTGAGAGAAACCACCACCTACGGCAATGGCGGTCGCAGCGCATCGCCTGCGACGGTCGGTGGTCGAGGTGGCGGCGCTCGTTCCCGCAACGCATCGCCCTCCCCCGCCGCCCGAACGTTGGATGGTATCCAGTGCTCGGTGAAGGGCGGGAGCGTTTGCCTTACGACCTGCGCGGGAGTACCGTGCAAACAGGTGATCCGCTTTGTGAATCGAAATGCGTACCGCACACGATTGCGGCTGAAGGCGGCTTCGCACCCGTGGCTTACGTACCGCTGCATACGCGTGGCTCCTGCCGCTGGAAGTGCCACTGCATCCTCCTGCAATGTATCGATGGAGGCCCCGTTGAACAGCGGAGGCTTCGTTGAAGTCGAGGTCATCTTCTGCCCTGATTCGATCGAAGCGTCGACGGCCCGGTTGACAGCGACGCTCGAAATGGGCGTAGCCCGCGAGATGAACGACCGTACGGGCGAGGGGGCCCAGTGGCAGTTCCTTTCGGTACCAGTCGAGGGTCATGTCGCCCTACCGCACTTCGAGTGGTGGCGACACCGCAGCGTCGGTGGTGTCGGTGTAGTTACTTCATCCCTCGGCACTGATCGACTCGTCTTGGACGCCTCCTCTCAAGTGGTGGCAGACATCCCTGCTACGGAAGCGTCGACGATAGCAGACGGTGGCGTAGCTGCACCGCTTCTCACCCCGCACGAAACGCTTCTCACCCATGCAGAGCGTCTGGGCATGGGCGATGCCGAGGTGGCGCTGGGCTTCACGGGCGGCTTTGCCTTCGGAGAGGCGCTTCTTCTCGCCTCGATTTGCCAGACGCTCTACCTAGAGAACGTCGGCTCTACTGCCGTGGTGCACATTGTCAGCTCATCTCCAGAATTTATGGTGTCTCTGCCGTCGGAGTCCGCTATCGAGCTCCCACCGCAACACGCCCTGCCGCTTTGCGTGACGTTCTGCCCGTTGATGGAGGGACCGTGCGTAGCGACTTTGACAGTAGCGGTGCGCGCTAGTATGGCGACCGATAGCCCCGTGTTAACGGAGCATATGACGGAGCTACGCGGCGTCGGGGTTGTCCCGCGGATATCGATCGCTTCTCTCGGTCCACAGCTCGTGCAGCAACGCACCGTCCCTCAATGGTGTCTGTCGGAAGGTGAGGCGCCCCTGCACCTCATCCTGAAGGACACCGTACCGGGTGTGCCCACAGAGGTGCCAGTTACGGTACGCAACGACTGTGCCGTCCCACTGCCCTACCACTGGCAAGGGGATAACCCTGGAGAGACCGAGGAAGGCGGTGTCGGTACGACATCGGTCATCTCACCTTCTCGTGGTGTTCTGCCGCCAATGTGCACGATCGCGTTCACCCTCACGGTCACCGCGTGCACTCTGCAGCCGCTGCAGACACTTTATAACCTCTTCATCGACGACATGCCCGACCCCGCAGCGGCCCACAACGTAGAGAAGCTGCCATTTCTGGATGCTGAGGTGCTAGAATTCTATCGCCGCAGCCGCCGCATCCCGTGTACCATGCTCACCGACACGGACGAGGGAGAGGCGGTGATGGGGTCGGGACGCTGCTGCTGCGGCGTCGGCGAGGCGGGTGAAACTCTGCCACCCCTCGAACGACTGCAGGTTTCCTACTTGGACCCCATTTATGCCTTCACACGATGGCGGTCCACTCACGAAGACGGGGCCAACAACGAAAACGCCAGAGTCATCACTAACGCAGTCTTCGCCTCTGCCTTTATGACGTATCAGCAGCCCCATTTGCCCTCCATCACGGTTGATCCACCCGTGTTGGAGGAGCGCGTGGAGTGCCTTATTCAAACGCGCACCACACGCACCGTGTCCTTGCGCAACGACTCGCCGATCGCCCTACACTTCCTGCTTGACCCCACCGAAGCAGAATTCACGTGGTCTGTCCAGCACTGTGAGGGGCCTGGTGGTGTGTCCGCGATGGATGCCATCCCCATCACCTACGAGCGTTGGCGCAGTTCTTTTCCTGCCAGCGACGGAATATCGGTGCAGTGCCAGCCCCGCAAAGGCGTGATACCTCCGCACGCTGCGGTGAGCATCACCGTGAACTTCTCTCTCGAGGCATGCGGTCCGCACTACGCCGTCGTGCCGTGTTGGATACCGGAGGTGGAGTTGCTGTGCGCGCAGTTTTCAGCGCCGTGTGTTACGAATGCTGTCTTGCTACAGCGGACCTCTCTCTCTCAGGTCACCACGTCGCGGAGTGTGTCGCTTCCTCCGGCGGCTGGTGCGAAGGGAAGGGTAGCGTCGGGCGGTGAGGCTGTCTCTCCTTTGTGCCCCACGCGCCCCTCTGCACCGAACGGGGTCGGCGGCAGCGTAGCCAAACGAAGGGTAGGTTCAGCCACACCCACCGTCACGACGAATAGCTTCTACCCCGCATCCACTACCAACCCCGAAGACGCGACCCTGCACATGACGGAGGAGATGGGATACTATGCGTTGTGTATCACGGCCACCGGCGTGGGTCCGACCGTGAAGACGAGTGCGGAGCTGCTGGACTTTGGGCTGATCGAGTTGGGACAGGAGGCTGCCGCATCGTTCACCGTGTCCAATCCGAACCCCATCCCCGTTGTGTTCGACCTTTGCGATCCGCTGATGCGCCACCCTCCCCGCTTCGTGTTTATCCCGGAGTCGTTCCGTCTTGGTGCGGGTAACACGGTAGAGGTCACGGTCTATCGCAAAGCCGTTTCCACAGAGGACGCGCAGACATTTTTTGAACTCGCGGTGCGCGACGGGGGCGTCTCCGTCGCGGTAGAGACGCGGGCCACCATTCAGCAGCCCCTGCTGGTGGTGGAAGACCCCGTCGTGCAGTTCGGTGTGGTGCCCGATAACGTTTGGCAGAGTGGAGCCTTCCACGTTTCCAACCGCTCGGCGCTTGACACGGCTTTTACGGTGGTACCCGCGATGCCGGCGCCGTCGTGTATGGAGATGGAGTACCAGACCGAATTTACCGTGCGTGCGGGGGAGCAGCTGCGGGTGCCCCTGCGTTGCCGTTTCCACCTCTTTACCTCCTCTCCGTCTGTACTGTCGAACGGGTGTGAGACCTCTGCTTCGCTGATGAGCTCCACCGAGCAGATGTCCGCCGATGCCGCCGCAGGCAAGGAGCGTTGCTCGTCACTACTCGGTGTGGTTTCGAAGCGCAGTCGGCAGGCGTTGCTCGTGGAGGTGCGGTGCGAGGCAGTGGAGCCCCTGACGGTGTCCGTCGACGTTGTGCCAGAGGAAGTAACCAATGTAGACGACTTGAGCCATGCCGACGGAGGTATGACGACTGAGGCGTACGTCCGAGCGCTGCTTTTGAACTTGCTGGAGAGAGCGGTGGGTGAGAAGAGTGCTTCCGCGGGCTCTCGGAGCGACCCACTGGGGAGCGTGACCAACACCGGCGACGGAGCGGTGGCGGCGCGGCTTCGCCGCACGGCGAACCCATACTGCACGGTGGTGCGCATCAGCGACTGCATGTCGGATGATGTCCCACTCTCGCGTCGATCGTTGACCGTCGTTTTGCAAAACTACACCGGCTGCGAGGCGCACTACGAAGCCTTGGCGAGGTTCTTCACACCCTTGCCCATGGAAGCAACTGGAATGCGGGTCATACCTCACGGAACGCATAAACGGGGAGGGAAAGGCTCGTTGCCTGGTGCCAGTGGCCGTACCTCCGTGCAGCGGAGTCAAGGCAGTAGTGGAGGCGGCGACCGCCTTACCGCGCCGTGGCAGGTGCCTCTCCAAGGAGGTCTGATGGAGGGGTGCGAGCTACTGTTACAGCAGTCAGCCGCAGGGATGCACAGCTGTGATGGCACAGAGGTGAGCGACGTGCCGGCCTTCTGGATTACGACGGTGCAGAACGGTGCTACTGCACAGCAGCAGGTGCGGCAGCTGTTGACGGCAGCACAAGAATTTCTTGGTGACGGTCGCCAGTGCGTCACCTTGCTTGGATCTTACACGGGAAATCTAGGACCGTACAGTCGTGTGCTTCTCCCTGTCAATCTCGTGTGCGCTCTTCCAGGTCGGTATGTGGAGCAGCTCCGCGTCAGGGCGGATGCGACACTACCGTGGCTGCACCTTCCGATCGAATACGAAGTCTACGGTAAGCCTATCCTGCTTGACGGCACCACTTCTGGACTTACGAAGGAAGGGGGAAAGGATGGGAAAGAGGTGCTGTTGATGCCGCCCGTGATCGCGCCCCTGGGCACATCACGGCGAACCATCCGTCTCGTGAACCGAGTATCACGGGACATGGATGTCGTGGTGGAGGTGTTCCCATGTCCGCTCGGCCTGGCCGTGCATGCGGTAGACCCAGAAGTGCCAGCAGATCGGGTAGAGCTGAAGCTTTGCCCCATGACTACCGAGGATTTGGAGAAGGAGCGGTATCGGGTGGGCTGCTTGACGGCCACACCCTTTCAGTTGCGTATCCCGGCCCACTCACGCAGGGAGGTGGTGCTAGAGTTTACCCCGGCCCTTCATCTTTCGGAGGAGCTGGAAAAGATGGCAGGTGAGGGCACCGAGGCCGGTACTTCCTCGAGGCGGAGGCCGACCCGAGGGAGAGCAGAGAAACGACCCGGCAGCCTCGATCTGGGAACCTCCCCCGGACCGGCGGCAGCGGCTGATGACGGGGATGAGGGGGATGACGAGGAGGAAGTCGGAGCGATGTTGCCTCCGTCGGAGCATTGGTGGCAAGGCAGCGTGTGCATTCATGCCACGTGGGCGCAGAGTGAGCTCAATGATGAGTTCCTTGTGGACGAGTTTTACGCTCTTTACGCAGATCGCTATCCCACGCGCCGTGTGGCTCGCCCCATAAGTGGCGTGGCCGCGTCCGCCGCGACATCTGCGGGGTCCACGGGGAAGGCAATACTCTCCGTTGCTCAACTGAGCGTCATGCGACCTCTGCGTACGCGGCCAGGGGGCCGGGTGGTGCGCAGCAGTCACATTGTGTGGCCTACGGAGACAGAGCAACGCATGTTGGACCGTGCCGCCGCTCAGGGGGAGGCCGCAACCTCGGAGGCGATCGCGGGTTCTGCCAGAGGAAATGACTGCAGTTCTACATCGTACCAGACCGGAGATGACGCGGCGGATGGCGACGACACTTCCAGCAGCGGCGGCATGTCCGTGGCATCACATAGGCAGGACGCAATCCCACCTCTGGAGGTTCTCCAGCGTGAGGCAGAGGAGCGCAAAGCTCTGCTGAACTACATGGAAGATCGACGCCAGATGCTCAAAGAGGAAAGCTGTCGGTACTTCACTTCTATCGAGCTTCGCTTGCGAGCTCGCTGCGGCCGACCACACCTTACCATCGAGCCCTCGGAGCGGTGCGTGTACTTCCCAGCGGTTCAGTATCTCGACCGTCAGACAACGACGGCAAGCGCAGTGGTGGCAGCGACTTCGCCGGCGTGCATGCGAACTATCCGCTTCACGAATCGCAACAGTTCTCCTCTGCGCTTTACGCTGTCTCTCACTCCGAGTGGCGGCGCACGCGATGGCGTGAAGGCGGATCTGTTCTCGATCGTGCGGTGCTCCCACTGGCGTTCTGGGCACGACGCCGCCATGGAAGTCTACTCCGCCGTACCAGCGCTTCCAGGGTCAGCCGCAAACAGAGCGCCGGTGCTCCTGCTGGACAGCATGGACGCCCTAGATGTACAGGTCTTGGCTTGCACAGACAGTCCTGCTTGGCTACAGGAGAGCTACGCCGTGACAACGTCCCTGCGCTGTGCTGGTGCCGCCACTGCTGCAGTAGAGGGCACGCTTAAGGTGCAGTTTCTGTCGTCGACGCAGCCAGTGGATCATACCACCGGTGATACTAACGAGGAGATGGCTGAGATGCCTTGCCAGATCCTTCCTCTGCGCGTACCGCTCACTACGCCTTCTATTGAGTGCATGCCTGGCATTGTGTGGTTCCGCCCAGGGCAGCAACGACACGACGGTCGCCCGCAGTTCTCGTACGCGCAGTCCTTCACACTGTACAACCGCAGCATAGCCCCGGTATCGTTTACTATTCGTCCTGTTGCAAAGGGGGACCACGCCGCTCTGTCGACCTTTCGGCATCAGCAAGCGTCGCAGCTGCAGAGTATGGGCGGCAGTGACAGTGCTGTCTTCTCACCCGCTGTGACGGAGCAGCTGGTGCTGGCCAACACGACGACGACGCAGCTCGGCGTTGCGGCTAGTCGGCGTGCATGCGACTCACTTCCGCGTAAGGTGACGGCCGTGGTGGAGATGCCAACGGAGGCACCACCGGCGCAAGGTCATCCAACACTATTGTACACCAACGACTCGGCCAGGTTCACGGTGACCCCGCTGACGGGCTGCGTGCCCGCTGCAACGCGGGGTGGGGTACCCGGTCAGCTGCCGATATGCGTCACGTTTTGCGCGTTCTCCAATGTCCGTTATGAATCGCTTTTCGAGATTGTGGTGGAGGGTGCCGCCACAGTGCCGCCAACGTACGTGTTACTGCGCGGGGATAGCCGTGACACAGAAGTGTAGCCTCTTCCTTTGCCTCACTTCAGGTCCCTCCTTTCTGTTCTTCTCTTCCCCAACAATGCGGAGTTTCCATTGTTTTGTCTTTCGCGGGGTTTCGCCTTCGCCTTGATGTCTTTCCCTTTCGTTGGGCGCGTGTTCATGTGCGTTAATTGAGTACGTGTGAAGCTGTATGTGTGTGTGTGTGTGTGTGTGTATCGGTGCTTCTCTGCGGAGCAACAGTTGAGTGGAAAAGGAAGCGGTGAGATGGCAGGTGGCGTGTGCCATCGGGGTATGGAGTGAAGACGTGAGGCGGATGGTCTCCATCCAAGACGTCGACGGCGCTGGCCTTTCCCCCCTTTTTTCTCTCCCCTTCCTCCTCCCCTTTCCCAACGATCGGAGCACCCGCGCAAACACACACACACACGCATATATATATATCTTTATGTATGTATAGAGGTGATGGCAGCGAAGGAGAGCCGATGTATGTAAAAAATATGAACGAGGAGAAATCTCAAGAGACGGGTGGCCGTTGGGAGCTGCTTTCTCGCTGAGGTTTGTCAAGAGGAGGGGCAGAGACGTGCTTCCTTTCCCTTCTTTTCTTTGTTGTCCACCTTGCCACTGCTCAAGGCTGCTAAGTGGGCGGGTTGGATGGCCGCTGGATGATGTGCAGCAACGACGCGATAGAGTGTCACCCAAACGACGAAGTATGGAGCTTCTCAAGGTCTCGAATATCGCAGCACCGTCCTGACTTGCGTAAGAGGTCTTCACATGGCTCGATGTATATATATATATATAAAGAGGGAGCGGCGTAAGAGGATGTGATGTAGCTACGAGAGCGTCTAGCGAAGATTGTGAAGCACGCACGAAGGGACAGCTCGTATCGTCCTAATTGGTCATGCCCCCCCTTCCCCTCTCTTTCTCCTATATTTTGTACTCTCGAACCCTTAGTTCTCTTTATATATGTTGCCGTTCCAACCCACTAGGATGTGTGTGACGATCGTGCAGTTCCTTCTCCGTGGGGGCGCAGGATCTCTGTGGTGTCCGACAACGCCCAAACTCATCTTCCTCGAACCTCCCTTTTTTCGTCCTCCATTTTCGCCTCTCCCCTCTCGCGCCTCCCCCGCAAACAACAACAACAACAACATCACCTGTCCTGCTCCACGTCACCCCTCAGCTCACCTCACCTCCTCATTCTTTTTTTCACATAGCTCGCACATTTTCTGCCTCCGCCTCCTCTCTTTGAAGGAGGTATTCCACAGCCCATTTTGGGACTACCCAGCTCCATATCTATCTATCTATACATCTACAGATCGGCGTGCCACACCTTTTCGCCCTTCTCCCCCCCCTCCGCCTTG
Source organism: Borovskyia barvae (assembly GCA_030849085.1). NCBI lineage: Eukaryota > Euglenozoa > Kinetoplastea > Trypanosomatida > Trypanosomatidae > Borovskyia > Borovskyia barvae. The sequence goes on along the minus strand of JASAOM010001125.1, from coordinate 250,371 downwards.
GCTTCACAACGGCGACCGCTTGGGTGGGGTTTCTCTTGGTGGTGCACAGGTACGTGGGACGGCGCGTAGTGAGCGTCTCTTTCCTTCTTTCCAAACATGTACCACACGCAGGGAGGTCAGTCGGGGAACCCGTATGGGAGCAACTACGGAGTCTACGGTGGGTATGACACCACGCCAAGCGCTTCGAGTGCGGGTGGCGCCCGGAGCGCAACGGGGGCGGGTCCCTACCACCCACCCTACGATACGTATGGGGCACAGACGCGCTATAACAACGGTGCTGCACAGCATCAGTCGCCAGCTGCGCCTGCCTACCAGCAGCAGCCGCAGACACCAGAGACTGTTGCATCGTACGAGTACGGTGGCTACGGCTATGGATCGTCCGGTGGACGGGACGCTGCCTCCGCATCGTCTGGCTACCCTTACGGTGGCATTGCCGGGACGGTGGGTGGGGATACCGTCCCCGCGAATGCTCAGGCGACGTTGACGCATGCGGCATCACGATCGCAGGCAGGGCCGCCGTCGTCAGAACGCAGCCCATACGGTTATCCGCCAGCGATGGCGCCTGCTCCCTCGCCTTCACAGTCTCAGCCGCAGCCGATGTGGCCAGCCCCAACCTCGGCCTACCCATCTGCCACAACACCCTCCAGCGACCTTGGGAATCCCTACGCGGCCCAGCCGCCAGGCGAGACTGGGTCATCGTGGCAGTCTTCACCCCAGCCTCTGCCGTCTCAGTCCCAGCCGCCTTCCAACAGCGTCTCCGGCGGAGGACATCGAGCTCGAGGTGGGGCTAGCAATAGACCAAATCACGTGCCGGCTCGTCCACCACCGGGACGCAAAGTGGCCGTTGCCTCCTCACCGAGCCCCCCACGGGCTATCCAGCGCAACCGCGGCCCTCCCCCGGAGTACATGACCTGCTCCAACGAACCGCCCTACGCGAATGTGGATTTCGTCGGGGTAGACAACGGTAACGCCAACGCCAAGTTCTTCCGCCCCTCCACCCAATGTTTGCCGGGCGAAGAGCGGCTTGTGAAGGACAGCCGCGTTCCCTTCGGTGCCATCCTCGCGCCGCTGTCTCAGTCGCTGCATAGCGGCGAGGAGGTGAAGCTGGTGAGGCATCCGAAGCCACCGGTGCGGTGCCACCGCTGCCGCGGGTACTTTTCGTGCCACGCCAGCATATTGGAGATGGGCCGCAAATGGGAATGTCCTCTCTGTGATGTGGTCAACGAAGTCCCCGCGGAGGAGGACAGCATCGCTGTGGATAGTATGGGGCGCAATATCATGTTACCGGATCACCCCGAACTCAACTTCGGTGGCGTCGAGTTCGATGTGGATGGATTCCCGGAGTACGCGTTGCGCAGCGAGGACAATGTGGTGCTGCCCCCACGGCCGCTTCATCATCTGTTTCTCATCGACATCTCCAGTGAGTCGCGTCAGCGGTTTCTCGCTGACTACGTTGAGGCTATCCGTGCCGCGTTGCAGCAGATGGCCGAGGCCACGCCCGAATGCCGAGTTTCCTTTATCACGTTCGCGTCGCAGTTGCACTTTTATGACTTCCTCCATCCTGACATGCCCCAGCTATGCGTTCCTGACGTCGACAACCCGTTTGTGCCGCTACCCTTCGCGAGCTTATGCTGGATGGAAGTGGGCGCGGATCAGACGCGGGTGGAGCGGTTTCTGAGTTCACTGGTGGCCATCGCCGCCGACACTGACGAGGTGGACTGCGCTGTAGGAGCAGCGGTCAAGGTGGCGACCCTGGTGTTAGCAGGCCAGCATGGGGGTCGTGTAATCGTATGCACTTCTCGGCACCCACAGCGCGGTATCGGGTCCTTCACGGCGCGTGACCAGCATAAGCTGTACGGCACCGACCGGGAAAAGGAGCTGCTGCGCCCCATCGAAGGCTTCTGGACCACTACCGCCGTGAGCGCCGCCAAGCAGCAGATCTCGTTCGACCTCTTCATGTTCAGCAACGGATACTGTGAACTTGTGACGCTTTCTAATATCTGTCACGTCACCAATGGCCATGTATTCCTCTTCAGCAACTATGACTCGTTCACGGACAGCCCAAGGATTACAGCAGCCATGCAGCAGCTGCTGACGGAGGAGGCGGGGTATGCCGGTCTTCTTCGGGTGCGCTGCAGTGCGGGGCTGCGCGTGCAGCGCTACCAGGGCCATTACTTATCGCAAACAGCCCAGGACATGGATTTGGCGAGCATCACCGGCAGCTCAACTTTCTTTGTCGAGTTCGAGCATGAGGGAAAGATACCGAAGGATACATACGCTCTCTTCCAGGCGGCGCTGCTGTATACGACACGGTCGGGGCACCGGCGCGTTCGTGTTCTGTCGTGTCGATTGCGTGTCGCATCGAACATTGCACTCCTCTTCCGTAACATGGACTTGGAGGCGACCTTGTTCGGCGTTATGCAAGGTGCGCTGGCGGAGGTGGTGAACAAGGGTGTGCGGCCGGCCCGGCAAAAGATGACGGATCGTCTGGTGAAGATGTTTCTGTGCTATCGCCAGTTTGGTTTTACAAACCGGTCTCGCTCCGATACAGAGCAGGGCGGGAGGACCGCCCCTACGGGCGATACTCTTTTAATGCCCCTGCGCCTGAAGCTGCTGCCCTCGTTCCTGTTGAGCATGATGAAAACAGAGGCAATGGTGGAGGGTACGGTCACCCCCATTGATCACCGCATCGCCAGCATTTTTGATCTTGTTACGATGCCTACGTCACGGCTGCTGCACTACCTCTATCCGCTGCTGTTCTGCCTTAGCGACCTGGATAGTGATCCGTCCATCGGCACCTTAGACGTGGAAACGGGTCGCTGTATTATGCCGCTTCGTCGACAGCTTCTCTTCGATAGCGTTTTGCAAGATGAAGCGTATGCCTTGTGTGATGAACAGGCGCAGGTTGTTTACCTGTGGATCGGCTCGTTCGTTCCGTCGAAAGCCTCAAATCTGCTGTTCGGCACTCCCGACGCGGCCTCCGTCTGCACCGCGGGAGGCCCCGGCACGGATTACTTTGGTGAACGTCTTCGTAACGTGTTGAGCGAGTTGCTGACGAGCGACAAGCGGGCGAGGCGCTTAGTGGTGGTGCACCAAGGCGATCGTGCTGAGGAAGCCTTTTTCCGATGCCTGAAAGATGAGAACGGCACCGATGGGACAGGTTACGACGAGCTCCTCACGTATCTACACCACACCATACAGTCCCAGGTGACGTCGAATTGGTAGCGCCCGTTGATCGCCGTGCCTGGTGGTGGCGGTGGTGGCGATGATCTGGGCGCGACGGTGCGGCGGGGAAGGGGAAGTCCGACGACAGGAGTTCCGCACTCCCCCCCCCCCCCCACAGAAGAAAAAGCAAAGCAGCGGTCGCAACAGCACGCGTAGTTACGTGAAAAAGGGCCATGATAATCAAGGCGACTCTCGCCACTGCTGCACACTTTCATTTATTTTTCGGTGCTCCCTTTCCTGTTGGTTGGATTGAGAAGGTGGCAAGGAGGTACGATGCAATTCTTGTGGGTGGTGTGTGGTATGTGTGTGTGTGTGCGTAGGTCAAAGATGAAGTTGTGGGGATGAAGAAGTCAAAACAAGGGGGGAGGGGCTGCGGGGCACGTAATCAAGGACGTTAGAGGAGCGAGAAAAGGCAGGGAAGCGGGGAAGGGAGGGTCCTCCAAGTTGCCGCACCCGTTCCCCATCATGCGAGGCTCATACTCCATGCGGTAACGGTGTTGCCGCTGTTCTTCGATTCGGCAGGCAGGTGGGCTCGGGAAAAGGGGAGTGTATCACTCACAATCTATTCTCTGACCGTTGCGTCTTACTTGCACACGTCAAATAATAAAAAAAATGAGGCACAAAGAGGGATAATCAAAAAGAGATTTCTGTGATGCTGCTCCACTTCTTTCTCTCCCTCCCCCCCTTTCCACCTCGTTCTTTCACCGAGGATGTTCGCAAGGGTCTCTCACCCGCTGTCCTGCATCGCTGTGATGGCGGTTGGCGTTATGCAGCGCCTTTTCGTCATGGCTGCGCATTTTCTTTTTCTTCTTTTAGCCTTTCGTTCGACTGTTTTTTGGGGAAAGGCACATGTAGGTGCTTGCCATCATTGTCTGAGCAACGCTGCGCGGTACACGGCCCGCGCCGGGAGAGGTGTGGCGCTGGTGGTGGTGCGAGAGAAGAGGAGAGTTGTGTAGTGATGTGGTAGAGGGAAGGAAGGGAAGGAGGAGGGGGGGGTTAGTATTTTGTGAAAGGAGGTGTTCGCGAGTGTCTAAGCAGGTCGAGAGCACGTTGACGATACGCATGGGCACTGACTGCGGCCGCGCCGCCTCCTCCCTCTTTATTCCCCTCTTTTTTTTTCATCGTGTTCCCGCAGTTCGATCGCATGACGTGGAAGCACATGACTCCTCCGACCCCCCCCCTCTCTCTCTCTCTGCTCTCCCCTGTCTCTATGTATATCTACTTTGTGCTTCTCCGTTTCGTTGGATGCCTTCCCCCCCCTCCGCTCTTCTCCAACAGACATTGATCAATCCATACCTGCAACACGCAAAGGAGGGAAGTGAGCGGTGGAGGAGATAGAAAGTGAGGCGAGTCATCCTTCGCTTCTCCTCTCTCCATATCTCTCTTTCATTCTTTCCCTCCTTTCCTTTTCTTTACAAAGATACACACACACACACATATATATATATATACATGAATGGACACCCGTTTCCACTGTGTGTATCTCCTTACAAGTCTCGACCCGCAGTGCATCGGGGACTTCTACATCGGTTACACCGTCAACCCCCTGCGGCGACTGCGCCAGCACAATGGCGAGCTCGTGAACGGCGCCCGGCGAACGAGCCGCCGTGGGCGCCCATGGAAGATCGTGTGCTGCGTGTCTGGCTTTACAGAGGATAGAATCGCATTGAAGTTTGAGTGGTGCTGGCAACACCCGACGCTGTCGGCGCGTCTGAAGGAGACGGTCGACATTCTAAAAGGGCTGCGCAAGCTCCCGTATGCTGTGGGTACGCTGCACTTAATAGTACGGGCACCGCTTTTCTGCAAGCTGGACTTGACGCTACACATTTTCGAGGTGGAGCTGCTCCGTGAGGCGACGGCAAAGGTCGAGCTGTTTCTCCTCCAGGGTGCTGGCGGCGGTAGCACAGTTTCGACGACAGGAAACGGCGCGCGCCAACACTCACGGCCGCCTTTCACGCCACCCCTTCCACCGCAACCCCTACGAGAGGGTGTCGACGAACCGATAGAGGAACAACAGGCCGGCCATGCCGACTGGCCGTCGTCGGAGCTATCACCTCTTAGGTCGCAGGGGTGCCAAGGAGGGCTGCTTTCTAATTCGATCATACATACGGCTGCTTCCGCAGATCGCGCTCTCCTTCCTCGCCTCGCCTCTTCCGCACTGTTCCACGTAGAGGTCACCTCGCTGCAGGCCTTCGAGGATGCGTATCTCCGCCACGACCGCTGCCTGCGACTGCCTGACACCAACATGGCGGCTGGGAGAAGCCTTTCTGGAGCCAGCGAGAGTGAGGCGTGCGAAACCTCCGCCATCTCGGCTCCCTACGACGGCTCACTGCTGTCGCAGGCTGCGCGGACCGAATGGATGAACGCTTCGTTTGCTTCGAGCTCGGGAGAAGACGCTTCACTGTCACCTGTGCCGAAATGCTGGCCCCATGCTGCTTCGCCGCACCACACTCCTTCTCCTCACCGTTCAGAAGCGTCGCTAACGGTGCTCGGCGGTTACAGTGAGGCGCGTACGGGCGAAAGCGTCTGCCGTGGTCGAAGCCGCGAGCAGAGTTTGAAATGTACAAGCAGCTTCGGAGGTGAGGGCGACGCCCGGCGCGCTTGCTCATCCCCACCCTTCCCCCAGCCAACGGCGGAGGAGTTCGGCCGACGCTCTCGGTCTTGTCAACCCTTCCAACCGACAATGGATGATGAGGCTTCCTCAACGCTAGTGGGAAGACCCTGCGCTCTCCAGGCGAGGGAGGCGGCACCAGAGACACTTCGGCGGCCGCCTCGCATACCGCTGCGCTTTGCGAGCTACACCGAGGCTGATTTTGCGCGTGAGTACGCAGAGGAGCAAGAGCGCCTTTATCGTGGACTGCTACCGTGTACGCTGTGCGGGTTGCCCTTGCCACCGCTGTGCGTGATGCACTGCAGCCGCTCCCCCTTTTGCTCTCTACGTTGTCACGTGAGTTGCTTAGCGATGTGGCTACTGTATGCCGAGGCGGAGGACGGCGTGGAAGTCTCGGCCACCATCGGCGAAGGGTTGCAAGCAGACTCCGGCCTGCCTCAGCGACTACCACCCGCCGTAGCCACAACAGCGCCTAGCTTGCCCTCAGGCCGCCTCATTCCTACTCGGCCATGCCCCTGCCCCCTCTGTGGTGTTCTCCTCCACTGGGGGTCTCTTGTGAGGGAGCTGAAGCGACGCGTGGGGGTGGAGCAGCGGCTTCTAGCAGCCCAGCGACACCGCCAGATGGAGCGGCGGTGGCAGGAGCGGATCACTCGCATTGGTCAAACCAATAAAGGGCCAGGGTGGCGGCGGCGAAAGCGGGCGCGTGGAGAGACGGGCAGCGACGGCCAGACGCTCCACCACACCTCCGGTGCGGAAGTTGGAGGGGGAATCCAAAAGGAGGCGGATATCCGAGGGTGATGGACGGGGGCTGAGGAGGGGACAGGAGTGGTGGAGGAGTGACTTCGCGAATGACGCTTCCATTCTCTGCTCCCCTGCTCTGACGTACCAGCAACTCTAATGCAGCGCTCCTCCCTATTCCACGGCGAATCCACCGAACTCGACAAGCATTTTTTTGAAGTGAGAAAAAGATACCTTGCCGATGTACGGTCCCTCTCTCTTTGATGTTGCCCCCCTCCCCCCCTCCCCCTCCCCCTCCCCTTCCTTCCCACACACGTCCTTCGAGGCGTTCTATCTCTTTGCCGGGGAGGAACGGCGCTTCCCTTTCCCCGCTTCTTCTCCCGCTGTTAGCACGGAAGGAGGCTTGCCCTCCTGCTCCTCTCTTCTCCCTTAGAGCGATGCTCCTCCTAGAAACTTTTATTTACGTTCAGAGTGGCTGACATGCTGACCAGTGTGAGACGAGTTGACTGAGTCGGGGTGGGCAGGTACCTCACTTGGTTTTCCGTGTTGGTGCGTATGTCCCTATGCGCTTCGGCGCGTCTCTCGCCCACTTGTGCTGTTCTGCATCCGTCTCTCTCGCCAACCCTCTTCTCCTCCTTCTCTCTCTCCCCTCTCCCTCCCGTGCTCGTCTTCACACACACACCTTTGTGTGTGTGTCTCTCTCTTTCAATACTGTCAACTGGTGAAGGTGTGGGGGTGATAGGGAAGGAGGTTCATCTGCAGAAAAAACAACAACAGCAACGCACCCCACAAAAGGGAACTTCATACGGAGGAAAAGGGAAAAGCCAGCGTGCGACAGCGATGCACACCTCTGTAGAGGCGGATGTAGGCGGGGTATCCCTTGTGCGCTGCCCACCGTCCACGGATATTCCTGTGGTGCAGAAGGAGGATGCGGACACCCGGTGCTACCACTTTCCAGCGAAGCTTCTTTGGCCCCTCGCAGACAGCAGTAGTGCTGCGAATCGCTTGCGTGGCCGGTACGTGATCAAGATGGCCGCGATCTTGTATCTCACAGCGCTGCCGACGTACGATCGCCCAGGGAAGTGCTCCGAAGCGATGGCCTACTTGTGGGGTCACACAAGATTGGCGCGCGAGTATTTGCGTCGAGGGTGCGATGGAGTGGATGACACTTCGACGTACACGTCGATTCAGCTGGATGCCGCAGAGACCAAGTGGAAGACACACCTTGGCGAGCAGGTGCTCGAGCCGGAGGGGTTTCAGCGCTGCTTTGATGAGCTTGCCGGCTTCTTCGACGACAGCATCGAGGCATTCGAGAGGGACCATGGCGAGCGGTCGGCTCAGGATGCAGCGCCGCTCCGCAGAGCCCTGATCGACGCGGACAACACCCCTGACGACGGTAGAGCGGCATCGAAGCGGCCGGCGTCCGTCCGATGGATGGCACACTCGGGCACGCCTCGAGGCCGTTTCAAGACGTTTGAGCCGGCTGTACATGCGGCGAGTTTTCCCATGCGGCGGCGGCGGCAGCAACAGCTGGCGTCCATCGCCGCTCGGGATGCGGTGGAGATGCGTGACGCCCCAACGCTGGACCTTGCCGTGGTACCTGTGTCAGCGCTCTCCATCCTGTACAACAACACAGTCCGACAGCTGCGTAAAGTATCGCCCCGTGCGGGTGTGGCAGCTTTCAATAGGACGCCAGAAGACGCGTATTTGGTGGAGCGGGGGTGGTGGCCTGTTTTGCAAATTTTAGCGGTGGTACGCACAGCTTTAGAATCGGATACGAACCTGAAGCAGCTGTGGGCGTGGATGGCGCTTTTGAGCCCCTCCGAGCAGACTGCCATCTACATCGCCCTGCTAAGACCATTAAATGTGCTCGGAAAGGTGCAGCTGCTGCACGAAGGCCCCTCGCCTGAAGAGAGTTCATCTAGAGCGACGGGAGAGACCGTCCTGACAACACCCGTTACCCACCTCCGTGCGGCATGGGGACATACAAACAAGCAAGTTGCAGCGGCGGTGCTACAGGAGCATATCCTCGTCCCCGTTTCCTCACTTGCGTGCCAGCACAGGCCACGAAAAACAACGAAAGGGTCAAAGTTACGCAGCTCTCAAGCCATCGAGGTGGGCGGCGCCGGCGCTGACGCCGGTGTGGGGCAGTGGTACGAGTTCGTTGAGGATGCCAAGGCCCTCGAGAAGGAGGGCCGTACCGCGGGGGGTCGCGTCTACCCCCATTACCGTCCCATGCAGGTACTACTGCCTGCGTCGACGGTGGAGCGGCTGGGTGTCCCTCCGGCGCCTCTCAACATGGGGAACAGCGTCCTTTCCGCACGGATTCAGCGCAGTAATGCACCTGCCACTGGGGACAAGGTAGCCGAAGCCTCGACAAGAGTGCGGTCTGATGAGTTGCAAGCTCTCCTGGACGTGCAAGACAGCTGGGGGTCCGCAGCCTTCGTAGCGACCATGGCTGGTGCTTTGCCGCATTCTCTTTTCATTCCTGTCTCTAAGGCATACTTTTTGAGGAAGGGTGGCGATGGGGAGGAGGAAAGTGTCTTGGGCCGGTATATACCGCAAGACTTGGTGTGTGCTCGTCCCGTTGTCGGCAGCCTGCAACCACCAGTGGACGGTACCACCATCACCGTTACCGCCCCCGGGTCCACGACTGCTCTCCTTCTGTATCCCAGCACCTCACCCACGGAGTCCGTGCCACACTCGGCAAGCAAGGTAACATCCGCGGCAACAGTGGAGGCTGGATCATTGTCGAAGCTCATCGACCCATGCGTGATAGGCTTCGACCTGCTCTACGATGTCCACCCTGGCAGCAGCGACCGCAGCTGCTCCGTGACGGTGCGACGCCCTACGACGGAGACGGCTTTGCCACTGCGCACTGCCTCCATGTGGGAGTTGTGGAAGTTTTGCGGCGCTCGCGAACATTCCCAAGTTGGTGAGGCGGTGCCATCGCCAGGGGGTCTCCTGCAGAGAGATGAGTTGGCGTTGCCGCTACCACCGCGGCGGAAGGGTTCTGCCGTACTGGAAGGCGCTCACCGGTCCTCGGCTACCTCGGCGGTGGGCTGCTCAGGCGAGGCGCACAAGCACAATAAAGGTGGTGCGCCGGCCAACGCTTCCAGCTCAGTCTGCGATGGTGGCTGTGAGGGCAAGCGTACGGCGACAGAGCACACGGATACGGCCCAACTCCCATCCAAATATCTCTCTCCTCATTCTTGGGAGCTGTTTCCAGGTGCACAAGCCACAGAGCTGTTGCTACGCCTGGATGCCGCTTACAGGGCGGAGCTGCGCCTCGTGTGTGAGCGGTGGGCGAAGAAGGGAGCGTTGCTGCTTCGACCTCAAAAGGAAGATCTAAAGGGAGAGGGGAGCCAAGCCACCGGTGACGCGTTCTCTGCCTTCTTTGATACCGGCGCATTGCATGCGAATGCGAAAATGAGTGACGCGCACCTCACCGATGCGGAGTGGCGCATACGTGAGGAAATGTTGTGGCGTGGTCTAGAGCGTTGGATGAGCGCCCTGGAGCAGGAGTGCACATTACCGTACTTCTCGTTTCTGCTACCACCTGAAGTGTTGCTGCAGGATGCGAAGAAAAAGCGATCTTTGGGTTCGATAGGACGGAGGAAAGGTTTGGCGGCGTTGCGCTGCCTTGTAAATGGCGCTGGTGGCACCGCCACGATCTTCCGCTTCAAGGATATCATACCGCACTCTCCGCCCCTGCATCTTGAGGAACACTCGATGTGGGTTCTGGAGGAAGGGGCAAGCATCTCGTTCGCTAAGCCATACCATACCACCTACCAATCGAGGGCTGGCGCGAAAGTGGGAAGGAGCTGCACCATCGCCGCCCGTCCAGAGGTGCTCCTCGCAGATACACAAACCGCCGAAGGGAAAAGAGTTGTCTGGCAGTACCTGTGCCAGCCTTGCGTGCTGCGACGACCGTACGAGCTTTTTTTGCCGTCGGCAGTCGTCGCAGCGGAGACTTCGGCGGACCGGCAGTCCTCGGCGAAGGACACTTGTAGGACGTCTCGGCGGATCGCACGCTTCGTATCTTCCGACACGAGCCGTGCCTCCGCCACGACCCCCTCGGGCGATGGTGAGCGGGCCCGCAACATGATGGAGGAGCTGTCCGAGCATTCACCTCTGCGGTTGGCGCAGCGTGGGCGCCGCTTGTCTCCCTTGGGCTGCGATGAGTATGTGCTGGAGGCCACGTGGCCAGCGGAGTGGATCGTGGATTTCGCTCTTCTACCGCCTCTGCGAGCTGTGCTGACCACGTTTCGCGGTAGACGAGAGGCGGAGGCGAGAGCGATAGCTTGTATCGGCGAGGAGGTGACTGGAAAGAGGGCGAAGAACGGCGGCGACACGGTGGGCCCCAGCGTATTTGTTCCTACCTTGTCAGAACTTGACGACTATGAGGCTGACCTCCGCAGGGAGCTCCTTTGTGCCCTCACCGACGCGGCAGCAAAGGAGCTACGGGAGTTCTACGGTGATGCATTGATGGACTACTGTGTGATGGCTACCACCCTCTCCGACACCTATGCCTGGTCCAACGAGGCAGTCTTCTGTGGAGGCAGCGTTGTCACGAGTACCACCAACGCAGCCCTCGTAACGAATGCATTGCCGGGACTGCTACGGCGCTACTGGGAGTCTCAGTATCCTGGCTGTGTGGGTAAGCGGTTGGCGGATGGCGTGGAGAGCCTGTTCGGTGCCTTAGTCTGCTCTCTCTGGGCCAACCCGCTGAAGCGCAGGTGTGATGCCGTTGATGTGGATGAGAGCTGCATCGCTGTCCCCTTGCCCGACTTCGACCTGCTCGTCTACACCGCCTCAGCGCTTCTGGTGGTTTTTCAAGGTAAGCCGCTCACCGGCAGTGGGCCGGTGCGTCGGCACCGCTAGCTCGCGGGGTGCTCCCAGTGAGGTGAAGGGGATACAAGGAGGGGGAGGAGATAGGGAGGGACAGGAGGGGTGCAGGCCAAGCAAACCAAGGCTCTCCTTTACTTTCTTTCCTCCTCCCTCCCCCCTTGTATTCGCTTGACCTCACTGCGAAGGACTCCACGAGGTACGTGTGGCGGTTGCGCGGGAGGGGGTTTCGGAGGAGATGGAGGACACGTGAAGAATGAGAGGGGAGGGCAAGAAGGAGTAGAAGTGGTGGTGAGGCGATCAGAAGGCAGAAAAGATGTGGAAGAAGTTGGGGAGGGGGAAGGGTTGGGGCAGGGGTCGGGGGCGGGGTGCTCTCCCTCTCCCTTTCCCCCTCTTCCTCCTCCTCCCTTTCTCCCCCTCTTTTCTCCCTCCTTCGTCTTTCCCGCTTTCGTTTCTTCTTTTGATCCTCCTCCTGCTCTGCCACGCCTCAACTCTCGAGGCGCCGCATCGCTCGCATGTCCCCTCTCGAATTTTTTTTGTGTGATGCTCACGGGTCAGACCGCCCCTCCCCCCTCTTTTCTCGTGGTGTCTCCCCGTCTTTTATGCGTTTTCGTCTTCGTCGTCGTCCTCGTGCGTCTTTTTCTCGGCAGCTCTCGCTCTCTTTCTCTTTTTGCAACACGCACACGCACACGGTTTTCCGCCTCCTCGCGTCTCGTCTCAGCTCTGATCTTCCTCCTCCTCCCGCCTCCCTTTCCGATCTACGAGCTCCCGCCATATATATATATATATATACATGGAGGTGTGTGTAGGCACACGTTTCTTCGCGTATGGTCGTCTCATGGCTCTTCACTTCTTTCTTCATCTCCTCTCTCCTTTGCCGTGCATGGCATATCCACTCTGTACTTCTTCCTGCTATCGGAGGACTGCCTACCCCTTCCCAACGTCGCCATTGTTAACATACTCACACGCTTGCCCACCCCACCCTCAACGACTGGAGACGTCGAACGTTCCTCGCGTTATCTCCCGTGCTTTCTCTCTCTCTCTCAGAGTTCCCCTCCCTCCCCTGTTTGTTTTTCTTCTTTCTCTTCTCTCTTCTTCCCTCTCCATCTTCCTCCTCCCTCTCTTGCACACACACACACACGCACAAACACGTACGTCCACACACGCGCCACTCCCCTTCCAGCGACGTCGCCAAAATCCTCTCGTGATTTGGAATCATCATGACGACGACGGGTGGCGGCTCCGCGACGGGGTCGAGCAGCTCCTTCGACCTGGACGAGATGATCAACTACGTGATGCAGTGCAAACCGCTTAGCGAGCAGCAGGTGGCGCGTCTCTGTGAGAAGGTGAAGGAGGTGCTAGAGAAGGAGAACAATGTCCACGCTGTGCGGGCTCCGGTCACCGTATGCGGCGATGTACACGGCCAGTTCCATGATCTGCTCGAGCTCTTCAAGATCGGCGGCTTACCACCCGACACCAACTACCTCTTCATGGGCGACTATGTAGATCGCGGCTACTACAGTGTGGAGACGGTGACGTTGCTCCTCCTGTTCAAGCTTCGCTATCCTCAACGGCTGCACCTTCTTCGCGGCAACCATGAGTCTCGCCAGATCACGCAAGTCTACGGCTTCTATGACGAGTGCATTCGAAAGTATGGCAGTGCTAACGTTTGGACCGCTTTCACGGATCTCTTCGACTTCTTGCCCCTGACGGCGCTCGTGGAGAACGACATCTTTTGCCTTCACGGTGGACTCTCACCGACGGTAGACACCTTCAACCACATCCGCAATCTCCATCGGGTGCAGGAGGTGCCGCATGAGGGCCCCATGTGCGACTTGCTGTGGTCGGACCCGGACGATCGGGATGGGTGGGGCGTGAGCCCCCGCGGGGCGGGCTTCACCTTTGGCGAGGGCATCACCGAGGGGTTTTGCCACAACAATAAGATCAAGACCATCGCCCGCGCCCACCAGCTCGTCATGGACGGCTATAGTTGGACCCATCAGGACCAACTTGTGACCATTTTTAGCGCCCCGAACTACTGCTACCGCTGTGGCAACTTAGCAGGTCTACTGGAGTTGGATGAGCACATGAACAAGTGCTTCTTTCAGTTCGATCCTGCACCGCGGCGCGGGGAGGCGCAAGTCTCGAAGAAAACACCCGATTATTTCCTTTAAGAAAAGAGAGAGAGAGGAAAGGCCAAGAAAGTTCTGGCGTCTTGTTTTGTTTTGTTTCTGGTTGACTTCCCCTCCCCTCCTCTCTCTCTCTTTCTCTCCATGTGTGTTTGTGGTGGAGACGTGGCAATGGTGAGGAGTAGAAGAGAGAGAGAGAGAGGAGGGGAGGGAGTGGAGTGGAGTGAAGTGAAGGGGAGTTCGGTACTGAGTCTCCTCGGCTTCCTCCTTTTCCTCCTCCTCCTGTGGTTAGAACGCGCTAGTCGTGGTGGGAGAAGTTTCTCAGGAAGAGAGAGAGAGAGGGACGAGCATAGAAGGATCTATACATCGCACCAGCCCACTCTTGTTTTACCTTTTACCCCCCCTCCCCCTTCTTCTCTCTTTCTGTTCTCCACTTCCAGTGGCATCGAGGTAGCGGCGGAGGGCGAAGGGGGGGGGGAGGGAGGGAAGAGAGAGACGACAGGAAAATGGGTGGGAAGTCTACGGAAGGGAAGGAAAGTGGAGAGGGATAGAGGGAGGGGGCTGACGCTTCCGAGGGATCGCTATCGATCTGCATTCTCCACTTCGAGTCTTTTTAATTTCTTCTACCTTTCCACATGGGCCTGCTCATGCCCCCTCCCCCTACCCCCATCCCCTGCTTCTCCCTCTGTGCAAAGGCGATGGGAAGGAAAGAAAAGGGGCACGGAGAGGGGACTATTGGGGGGTGATGATGAGGTGGGGGCCACAGAGGGAGTGTGGAGGAAGAGGAGAAGAAGAAGGGAAGGGCATCACACACTCCGATTGTACTTCCCTTCATGTGACATCGTGACCCTTTTGTGTTTCACATTTTTTTTATTCGGAATAGACTTCTGTCGCTGAGCCCTTCTTTCTGTTTTCTGTTGTCTCGCTCAGCATGGGTCGGGGAGAGCGGAGCTGGGGTGGGGTGGGGGGCCTGTACACCTTACACAACTGAATCTCTATCCATATATATATATATATATATGTCGATCGAAGCTTGCTTTTCTGCAAGGGTCGCAGGGCAATGCCAAGCGAGGCGGTTGATTCGTTGAGCAGCTCTCCTTGCTTCTATATATATATATATATAGGTGTGTGTATGTATGTAGTTGTAGAAGTATCATGGCATCCCTTGTTGCCCCCCCCCCTCTCTCTCTCTCCCTTCTTCCCTACATGCTTGCACACGTGCAGAAAAGCCTCACTCCACTTCTCCTCTCATGCCGGCTCTTGCACTGCACACCGCCACAATCTAAACCCTTTCCTCCCGATTCTCTTTCTCTCATACCGTCCATCTTGCGTCTTCCTTTTTCTCCGCCACATTTTGCTCAGAAGTAGCCTCTTCAACTAATCGATACATAGGCTGTTGTGGTTGCTGCGTTTTCCACTCCTTTTTTCGAGCTTCTCCCTTCTCGGTGTCCTCACCGCTCTTCAGTTTTCCTTCCGTCGAGCCCGACATCGGCTTGCTGATCGTCCCTCTTTCTCTCTCGCGTTCTCTCTCGCGTTCTCTTTCGCATATATATATATATATATATCGAATTGCAACCCTTTGGACACGTACACACGGCTCACATGATCATACCGGTGCGCTGCTACTCCTGTGGAAAGGTGGTGGGCAACCTCTATGAGCAGTATCAGCAGCTTCTAGATCGAGACTACACGGAGGCGGAGGCGCTTGATGCGTTGCATCTAGACCGCTACTGCTGCCGCCGTATGGTCCTCTCACACATCGACCTTATCGACGATCTTATCCCGTACAGCGTCCCAGTCGCGGGCTCGATGCAGGTGATGAGTCCGCTCCAGACCTCTACCCCACACCGCCGTTAGAGGGAGGAGAGGTGGGCAGGTGCGGCGGAAGGAGGAGTCGGGGAAGAAAGAGTAAGGGTGTGCCCTTCTGTCTTTCGTAGAGCCGCGGGTAGAAAGAAATCCCGCACCTTTCCCTTTGCCTCTTCACTCTCTACACTAGCGGAGGAGGAGGAGAATGGTTCGCTCCCCGCCGCATCTCTCTTTCTCTGCCCTCCTCTTCCTTCTACTACTTCGAAGGGGATGGCACCGACGCCGCTGGTGGTCGCCAACGACCCCCCCTGCTTTACCCTTTCTTCTTCTTGCCGCTTCGCTTCCCCTCTATGATAGGTTTCTTCATCTTTGTTTGCTGTGGTATTGCCACGCTTCTCTGCGACAAGATGCGAGAGAGACGAGAGGGGGGAAATGCATAAATGAACCTGTCGTCGCGCCAGCACGCTTGTCTCACGCCTTTTGACGTCTTCCTCCCCTCCCCTCCCCCCTACACCTCTCTTTCCTGCGACCATTTTCGGGCCCTTGTTGTTGTTACGGCTGCTGCTGACGCCTTCCTCCCCTTTCTGTTGGGCTTTCGTTGCATCGCCGGTCTTTCTCCGCTTCAACTCCTCCCCTCCTCTCTCTTCCTCCTCCCGTTGTTTCTGTTTAATGTCCGCCCCCAAAGGAAATCTTTTTTGTTCTTTCATGCGGTTGGGTGGCGCATAAAGGTGGGGTGTGAGGGAGAGCGAAACGGTGAAGGAGGTTTGTGTGTATGTGTGTGTGTGTAGGTGTGCGAGTGGGGTGCTGTTGGTCCAACCGCTTGTGTTCGCTTAACATCCTCCGCGCTGTCGGCTAACCGGCAAGAGGGAGCTGTCTCAGCTTACCCCCTCTTCTTGGAATATATATATATATATACAAGTGCCCTTGTGCGTGTGCTGGCGTATGCGCTGTGATGAATTCCCTTGCCCCGGTGTGGCATATTATCATAATCAACGCAACGTTTCCTTTGTTAAGGTAGGTTGCGTGTTCGTGCGTGTGTGTGTGTGTGTGTGTTTGTGGTGGAGTGGGAAGGGGCGGGGGCGGGTAGCCGAACGGGCGAGGCCGTTTCTCTTGGAGAGTGAGGAATGAGGAGGAGGGAGGAGGAGAGAGAGAGAGAGAAGGGGGGGGGGGTAGCGACTGTGTATGGGCGTGTGTGATGGTTTTGGGTTTCTCACTGCAGATCATGGTCCTCACCCCTTTCCTCCCTTTTGTGCTCTCCCTTTCCTCTCCACTCGTCCCCTCGGTCCACCGTGTCGGCGTATCTGCCGGAATGGCGGAGCGCATCTTCGCCGGTACACACGCGAACAGACTGAACGCACATCTGCCTGTGAAGAAGGATAATAAAAAACATCTCTCCCTCCAAAAAAAAAAAGGAGGAGGGGAAAGGGAGATGCGAAGAAGGCGGGTCGGGATATAGATAGCTGTACACGTACGAATCCTCCCCCCCTCCCCCTCCTCCGACGTCTACTCTCTCTCTTCCCCTCCCCCCTATTCCTTTCGCTCTCTCCTCCATTCCGTACACTTGGTGTTCTACGATGTGCACTAGTGCCGTGTTCATCGTTGATGCATGCTGTCTCTGCCTTTCCTGGCTCCTTCGCTCTTTCCTATTCTGAAATATCCCACCACTTCTTTTTTTTTTTCGCAATACGCTTGCATCACACGGAGAAGTTGTCTGTTGTTTTTTGTTAAAACACTTCTCTTCTTCGTTCTGGCGCCTGCGTTTTCCTCGCTTTCCCACCGTCTTCGCCTGTCTACCCAGCGTCCTGCGCGTCGGCTTCCCGAGTCCTTTCTCTTTCTTCTCTTCCCGCTTCGGGATAGGTGTGCCAAGAGGTGACCACGACGAGACATGGGCCCCCGCAAACTCCCCGCTTTCAGCGCCGGCAAGGATGACGGAGCAGCCGCCGGAAAAATGCGGAAGGTGGGGTCTACGCCCAGAGGCAGCAGCTCCCCACGACAAAGCGTTGGAGCCGCCACGACCGACCTCCCCTACACGAACGAGGAACGCTCCTTTCTGCGGTCCCAGCTGGCCCTCTTCACGGCGCGTAGCGCTACCAACGCGGATGATGGGGTCAGCGCCTGCGGCACCAAATTTTCGAAGATGACGAAGGAGCAGTGGCTCGCGGGGCTCCCTTTGCTCGTGTCAGCCACCGAGAAGGTATTGCAGATGGCTGCAGAGCAATATCAACAGAAGTGTGGTGATAGGGCTGCTGCTGCCGCTGCGATGGTGGGTGATGGTGGTACCTCCGAGAGTGGCGATGGCATAAGCAATAGAAGTGGAGCCACATCGAGCAACGGCAGTGGCACGACGACGGATGGTCAGCCCCCCTCTGGGGCTGCGGGAGCCTCACCGACCGCACGTACCACCCCAGCCGCTGGCACACCGGCTCAGTTCGTGGAGGAGAACGCCTACATGATCGCTCAGGCGCAGCAGCTGCTGTGGTACCCCTTCACATACCAGCGGTGGATAGAGCTGCTGCTGGAGCCAGGGAAGTACCACACTGCCAGAGATGATGGCCGGCTGCGGGGAGATGCCATTCAAGCATCGCTTCGGCGTTGCATCCTTGTTACGTGCCCTGCCGTGGAGGGCGATGATATCCTTTGAAAGCGCAGGATGAAGCAAAGAGCACGGGTAGCTTCTACCAAACGAGAGGACGTCCGTTACCCTCCCCCCTCCCCCTCTTTCTCTCTTCGTTCTCCCTCTCTTTCGATTCCCCTCCGTGACATCAAAGCCGTACCCCCTGCGTGTAGGCCCTTCTCTCTCTCACCCCCTTACCACCGTTCATCTCTCCCCCTTTTCGCCGGAGAAGGGAGGGACGGGCACACGCGACCGAGTAAGGCGAGGCACTGGACTTATCTGCCCCTCCTCCTCCTCCTTCATTTTCTTATTAGGTTTCTTCAGCCACAGATGCGAACTGGAGGACTACCAAAATGGGGGCCGATGACGGGGATGTTGTGTTGCCGTGCTGCACCTTCGCAGATCCCCTCCCCCCTCTCACACTTTTGTGGAGGCTCCCTCCCCGTGACCCCGTCTCCATTTTCCTCTCCCCTGGATAGAGAGAGAGAGACGGTATGTGGTCGGGCCCGATAGAATATCATTTGTACAGGTAAGAGCAGCATTCTTCTCCTCTACTTTTTGTTTCTGCTCTGCGGTTGGAGGTATTGTAGAGTGTATGCACCTCCTCCTCCTCCTCTGCTATTTCCCCTCGAACTTCTCAGGGGCCTTTTTTTTGGGAAGAGGAAAAGGGGAGAGAGGTGCGCATCCCTCCGCCCCAGCTCTCTCATTTCTTTTCTCCCAGACCGATCGAACAGGTCTATCCGATTTGCCTCCTCATCTCTCTTTTTCTTCTCGATCCGCTTTTTTCCTTTGGGTCCTTCCGTGACGTGTCCTTTTCTGTGGCGAAACTTCCGCTGCTCCTTCCCTCCCCCGTTTCGCTCTCCTCGCTACCGCCATACCTCTCCACGTGCTACGCATACGTCCACAGACACATACACACACGTAAAGCTTACTCGTGGTGGCGTGCTGGGGAGGGGCTGTACCACACGGATCGAAACAAGAGAAAAGAACTCTCACACGCACACAAAAAGGCACCTCACAGGTGCGTCACTCGCGGATGGAGCCGCATGTGTTTTGTGGACCGGAGTTCATACTCGAAGTTCCAGCAGACAGCGTCTCGCGTGTGCTGGAGTCTCCTCCGCAGGATGCCACCACCGCTGCTTCTGCATCTCCCCCGGCTACAACACCGACGTGGGTAGGCAAAGACGGTTTGGAGAGTGACCCGGCGGCTGCGGATGTTCCCAACGACACCTCAGTCGGGCCCCAGCCTAGGACGGTAAGGCCGGACGTCCTCTTGCGTATACAAACCGAGCTTTTTAATATCTGCACGGCTGCGGTGCGGCGTCATATTCATGCTCATGTGGCTCTCGCGGCGTGTATGACTACTGACCTTCACCAAGCAATGGAGATGGTTTCTCGGCGTATGTCCAGCTTCAGCCGCATGGCACTTCCGGCGAACAGCAGCAGCAGCTACACCGGCGGGGCTGTGCCACCAGCTCCTACGCAAGTCGTGTTACTTCAGGTCAAGCCCACCACCTCCCTCAACGCAGAGGAAACCGCGTCACTGCAACAGTCGGTTCGCATCGCTGGTGCCGGCACTGCCTCGACGGCGCTCACGTACCTGCTTTTGTACGTCACAGATTCGTGTGCGGCAGCGCAGCTACACATGTTATGCCTTCGCAACACGTGTATTGCATTGCCTTACTCTTGCCGACTTCTCAATTTTTATGTCTCCGGTGGCCGCGCAGCGGCTATTGTGCCAAGTAATGTTCTGCAGAGGCGCGAGTTGCTCAAGTCGCACCATAACTTCGATGCTGAACTGTGGGGTGTCATGGAGGCAAAGCTTACCGAATCTTTTGTACAGAGCGTGCGAGATGCGGCCGCGGAACAGCGTGGTGGTCGGCTACTCTCGGCGTTGGAGCAGCGTGAGGAAAACGTTCGAGCAGTGCTGCGGTACTGTGAGCAGCATGTGCGATATGCGGGTGTCTTCGACGACAACGAAGAGGCGAGTCCCTTCCTCTTGGCGATGGGTTTGTGTTGGCGCTTAGGTCTCACAATGGATGATGTGTGTCGGCATTTTGTGCGTCACCCTCGCCGCGTCATCCGCGCCCTCGCCCTCTTCCTCGCCCGCTTCACGCTCGCGCCAGAGGATTACGTCTATGTGTTTCTTCCCTCTATCTGCGACGAGGTCATCATCGCCAGCACCGAGGACGCACAGGTGACGCAGTCCATGCGGGAGCTTAGCCTTCAATTGCTCACGAAGAACGATGTCGTCGACGCGTGGCTGCCGATCGTGGCAAAGCACTGGCAAGAGACGGTGATCGCACCCTCCATCGCCTTTATGGAGGCCTGCTGGCACTTGCACGGCCAGAGTGGGGATCGGAATGGCGCCGCTAGTGAAAACGAGGCGTTCGGCGGGGACGCTTCTGCTCCTCATCCTGCCTGCTCCTCGTCGAAACTTTTTAAGGAGGGCGGTGAGGATGACCGCGGTGACGCTATGGATGTTCATGGCGGTGGCCGCGGTATCGCGGCCACCTTTGGGTTTCGAAGTATAGCTGAGATTGCCGAGCACGCGGCGCAGCATGCGCGGGTGCTGGTGCCACAGAGTATGGCAACCCTTCTGAAGCGCCGCCGCGGTGAAGAGGATGTCTTCGGTGGCACGAGAGACGGAGGCGGTGACGACGCGCTAGACGGATTCAGCGATGAAGAGGATGATTTCCTTATCCACGTTGATGTGCGAGGTGATGATGACGAGGACGAGGGCGAGCCGGGGATGCCGGGCGAGAACTACCGAAGGACGAGAGACTTCTCACGGATGGGGTCAACGCTGTTGCCCGCCAAGCGGGCTCGCACCACTGATGATGGCACTGGCAGCATCATCAGCAAAGAAGGTGGTGGTGGTGGAGCGACATCGGTCAGGAGAGATGTGGTGCGCGATCCTCACGGACAAGTCATGCGAGAGGGACTCAAGCTGCTCTTGTCGTTGCTGGGCCGCCGTGCACTATTTCGAAAGGATGACAAGCACTACATTGAGTTCTGAGGGCTCGCTGGGGGAGGTTCCGAGTCCATTGAGCCCTCCTCTTGCGAGTAGTACCGCATGCTTATACGGTACACAGAAATGGTACACAAACAGAAAAGACGATGCAGCATGTGGAAAAGACCGCCCGAGTGAGATACCGCAAGAAAGTGGTACGCAGCCTTGATAAGAGAGAGAGGGGGGGGGGAGTTAGAGGGAGGTGATGGGGGAGATGCGGGAGCGTCCTGAAGGAATTCTGCCCGTGTGAGAAGAGAAGGAGATGTCTCAGGAGACGGAGAACTAGTGTAGGAGTGTGCGAGTGATTCGAGGTGACGGAGGGCAAACGCAGAGGAACATATTCGCCTGTGGCGCCCCCTTTCCCTCCCACAAACTGTCACTCACAAACGCACACACCTACACACCTTCGCGCATCTGGTTCTGTGCCAGCTTGCAACAATGAGCTCTTTGTCTCTCCCCCGTTTTTACCACTCAACTCTCTCGACGGCTTTGGGTCGCATCACCGTTGTAGTGAGAGCCCGTTGCTGCCTCTCCTTCTCTTTGACATTCCCTTCTTCTCTCCCTTTCTCTCTCTTGAGGGAGGGATGTGTCTTCCTTCCCTTCTGTTCACTTCTCCTTTCCTCCCGTCGGCGATGTCGCACCGCTTCCATGTGGTACCCCCCTTTTCTTTTTTCCTTCGCTGCTCTGAATGTGTGCGTGTGTAGTTGTAAAAAGCGCGCCTCTTCTCCCTCTCCTTCCCCCCCTCCACCATCAGTTAAAATAGCGGCAACTCCAACGGCCAGTCGATTGTCATCCCTCTCTTCCCCCCCCCTCTCTCTCTCTTTCCTCTTCCCCTTTAGTGTTGTTTGCTCAAGGGATGAAAGGGCCGTGATAGCCGGCCGGAACACATAAAAAGAAATCAGCAAACACCCACCCTGCAACCAGCAATCCACACGGAGGCAAAGGGAAAGAAGAACGCCCCCCCCCTCCAACACATACACACACACACGAAAGGGAAGAAACTGAAACAAGAAAAAGAGAGAGACCAGCGCAGGCGACCACGACTCGACCATGTCGGGTGATGCCCTCCGCCAGCTACGCGAGGAGCAACGGCGTCGTTTTGAAAAGGCAAAGAAGGAAGGGAGTTTGCCCGAGGTGCGTCTCTGCGAAGCGTGCCAGCAACCCACCTACGCCGCCGCTGTCTGCCCCGAATCTGGACTTCTACATGACTTGGAGAGGAAGAAGCTCATCGGCGGCGCTTTGGTCGACTCTAACGTGCTCTCTTCCTCTCAGTTGATGGCGGCCATCAACCAGACGCGTGTGAATTGGGTGCCGAGTCGCACGCAGCTGGTGAAGGTCGATGCGCAGTCCATCAACATTTTCCAAAGTTACGTCGCGCACATGAACTGGAATCTGCAGCGCTACGCCATCTTGTATGGACTGTACGACGACGGCGCGAAAGGGATTGAAGTGCACGCCGTCTACGAGCCAGAACAGCACGGGTCTGCGATCACCTTTGAACCTTTCGCTGACCCTCACCTGCATAAAGTAGAGCGTATTGCCAAAGCCTTAGGATTGCGACGCGTCGGCGTCGCCTGTACGCATCCTTTACGTGATCCTGATGTGATGCTGCTGAACTTTCGTGAGCTCCTCCTATGCACGAAAGAACAGTCGTGCCACGGGGACGAGTGCGTGTTGCTGACGGTGGCTCCTGTAGCGGTCCCAAGCGCTGACGCAGCGGCCAAGATGAGTGCACCTGGCGAGCGCCCTGGCGCTGCTTCAGCCTCGAGTGAGCTGAAGGGTTCATCAAACATTGTGGTGTCGTGCCAAGCGTGGCAGACGTCACCGCAGTGTGTTCATCTCTATCGTCTCGGGCTCCTGGGAGAGCCATCAGAAGGGGAAGCGGCACTGCAGAAGGCGGAGCAGGCACGATATGTGCACTGCAGAGTGCCACTGGAGGTGTCGCAGACCAACACCGATCCAAACGGGCATCAACACCTTGTCACCAAGGCTCCCAGCGAGATGATCGATACGCGGTGGTTCACCGGCTACGTTGCTGTCCAGCAGTTCGACTCGCCCATCGTGCGTGGGGCTTTTATGCGTCTGTCGCGCCCTGGAATGCCGCCCCCCGCGCTGCCAAATCTTCGGAATTACTTGCAGGATCCCAAGCGACGACAGATGTCGTTCGCCGAGTCCATTGCGGATTTTCACGTGCTCGTGTATCTCTTGACTCAGATATTTACGTCGGAGGAGGACCTTCACGTCCTGTGTGAGGTGGCCTCTACGAAGACGATGTCCGAGGCTGCAATGAACTACCAAGCTATTCTCGTAGGGATAATGTCGGCGTAAGACCAGGCACTTTTTTCTAACATGGGGAGGAGGAGAGGGAAGGAGGGGGAGATTTGGCTTGTGGGTGAGAAGGAGGCAGGAGGGGGAGAGGGAAGAGGTCAAGTGTCCGCCTGTATACTTTGCTACGACCTCCCCTATCTCCCTCCTTCCCCCCTCCTCTGTGTCACCCTCGCCCCGTTCCTACTCACATGCACTAGCACGTTTTCAGTTCAAAGCTATACTTTTTTCTGGATAACCCCGATGATACTTCAGCTTCGCCGAGGCCTGACGCTTCCTGCTGCTTCGTTGCTGCATGATCATCTCTCTCTCTCTCTCCCTCCCTCCCTCAAGCTCGTTCCCGCTGACGACACGGTGGCGCTACAAAGGAAGAGGGAGAAAAGCAGCTTTGGGGATCGAGGCGAGTTCTTCCCTTACCCCCCCCTCTCTCTCTCTTCTCGATCATTTTTTTCGCACGGATGCGGACTCTCGCTTCGCCTTGGCACCACAACTCTTTTCCAAGCGCATTACGCTACCCCCCCCCCCCCCCCCCGCCCCCGCTCATCTTCCCTATTTTTCCGTGGGGGATCTTCTCGGGACGCTCTTCGTCCACCGATGTTGGAGCTGGAGGCGGGCGGCCCTCCTTCTCATCCCTCCACTGGCACCCGGTAGAGCCGCCTGCGCTCTCGGCTTTCGATCGTGCCGACCCTTTGATGTTTCTGTGCCCCCTTTTTTCCGTTTCGACTCTCTCTTTATGCTCTCTCTTTCTCTCCCACGTCACTGGATCACGCTGTGCCTTTCTCGTGCAGAGAGCCCGCACAACCCATCTTTCCTCCCCCCTGTGTGCACCCACATACACACGTATACGCACGCGCACGCGCACGGATACGCAGTCGGATAAAGTGGATCATACAACGATAAGAGATGCAAACATTTCCGCGGCCTACGGTGCCTTCGTTTCATGTTACGCTTTTACCCAAGCAGGGGCGAGAGCTGAACACCGCCGCCAATATGATGCCATCTCCGCCACAGTCGCCCTCGTCCTCACTAACAGCGGCGCACGCTCGGGACGAGGCCATCGCCACAACGATGTTGGATGTAGTTTTGCGCAACGCTGCGAACTACGCATCCCCACAGAAAAAGTTTAATGGCTACGCGCCAGAGGTGGTGCTGCGAAGTGTGCGGTCGCTGGTCGACTATGAGCGCTGTGCCCCTCTCATCGAAACGATGCGGGCCGCCGTTCGCTCGTACGCGGAGGAGTTTGTCCGAACGCTGACTCTCCCCGTACCACCACCACCCCTGCAGCCACAACGTCCATCCACGGATGACCGTGGGCCACATTGTGGGGAGAGAAACGACGAGGAGAAGGGCAGCGTACAGAACGCAGAGGCAGAGGGGAATGAGGAGGCAGAAACCGCAGAGGAGACAGCATCAGAAAGGGTGCTGCATGCCGTACGTACTCTTGCTCTTCTCGCTACTTACTGGGAACGCCTACAGCTGGCGATAGCGGAGCTGGCTGCGGTATGGGTGTACGCAGATCAGTGGTGCATGGCCCAAGCGGGTGGGGGACTGCCTCGTTCTTTGCAAGCCATGGCTACGCAGGAGATGTGCGGAGTGCTGAACACGGCTCCACACATCTGCGAGGTTGCGCTGGTGGGATACCTCGCCGTTCTGGAAGAGGAGCTCCGTGCGGACACGAAGGCCCTTTTTGCTTCCACCACCTCCACCTCTTGTTCCTCTTCACATGTTCCCCGGGCGACGCCTGTAGGGCTGAGACACGTGGAATCCCTGCACTCCCCTTTGGTGACAGTGCCAGCATCGTCCGCCACGAAGGAAGCTTCGCTCGCCGTGCTGGCGTCACCAACCTCGCTATCGGCGCTTGATGGGCCCCTCCGTCAGCGCTTGCTGCGTATCTTCACACAACTGACGCTCGCTACCAAGTTTTACCACCCTCAGGTGGAACAAGGAGTGGTGGAGGTGGTGAAGCGCCATTACGAGGCGGTTTCGCACCGTCTGTGGGCGGAAGATGTACCCGCCGAGGTGTATTTCAAGTTTTGTGAGGGCGCCCTGCAGCGTATCGTGACGGTGTACGAGCCGTTCCTGGCGCCCAGTACGACCCCTCTCCTCGAGGAAGCCGTGAACAGCGCCGCCATTGATGTCGTCGGCCGTGAGGTGCTCGTGCGGAGCTTCGCGGAGCTCATGGAGAACGTGGATTACGGGACACTTCGCTTGGCATGGCGTCTGCTGTCGACCGCTGCGCATGTGCGCAGTGCTCCCATAGTGGCAACTCTTTTCAGAGATTATATCTTGGATGGAGGTCAGCGCATCATGGAGGAGCTGGTGCCCGGGTCGGCTAAGGTGACCCCGGCAGCGGCCACCGTGCCGCTGCGGCACCGCGCTTTCCTGGCGGTTCGGCATCTGCTAGGCTTGCTGGAGCAAGGCAATCGTACAGTGGACTGCTTTAAGGAATGCCAGAAGGAGTTTCGGGTGGCGCTGCACGAGGACTTTCAGACCATTTTGGAGGCATATCCTCAGGCGTTCTCAGAGCAGTTAGCGGGGTACCAAGATGCTATTATGAGGGAGCTGGAGCTCGGCCGAGTGCCTCTCGGTAGCATCAGCATCACCAAGGTGACCAACGAGGGTAGCACGGCCGCCGCTGCGGATGCACCGCAGCAGTCCGAGGGCACTCGTACTTTTGACCATGGCGCCGCGGAGGAAAGAGAGGACGCTGAAGACAAATGCGGCCAGGGGGAAGAAGAAGAAGAATCCCCGCGCAATCGGCCGCGTAACGAAACCGCCGCCGCCGCCGCAGCGGCAGCAGCAATAATGCCGTCCACCTCGCCCACGGATGCATCCAAAGAGAAGGGAGAATATCGTGGCAATGAAGACGCCATCAGCGCTGAAGAGACGAAGGGCACGGCTCTGCCAGGGATGGCGGCCTTGCGTCTCGCAGCGCCGCTCCCAGCGGAGGTGACGGACGCCGGCGTCGTGCTGCGGCAGATTGCACACGTCTATTCGTATCATCCCAAGAAGGATCTCTTCGAGTCGGCCTACTGGCGTGATCTCGCCCGTCGCTGCCTCCACCCGCACCGCAAGTTAAACACCAGCGCTGAGAATGCCTTCATCTTCTTCTTGCGAGACATCTGCGGTCTCTCCTTCACGTCGAAGTTCGAGGGAATGTTGGCAGACCAGGCTTCAGCGACAGAGCTGACGTCGCAGTACAAGACGTGGGCACAGGAGCGGGAGCGAGCGCGTGTCGGCTCTCTGGAAGCCGGTCACAAGATGAGGCAGAGGGGGGCGGAGAGGGATGCATCGGAGGAAGAGACGGCGCAGGGGCGGTGGATATCCCAGCCTGCGAGGAGTGAGCTCGACGTACACCTCTCCATCCTCACGCAGAGTTACTGGCCGAAGTATTCCCCGCTGCCCCGCACCTTTTACGTCCCTCCTGCGATGCAGGCGATCGTGCGCAGGGTCGAGGAGTTCTACACCAGCCGTTTCCCCCATCGCGCTCTTCACTGGCAACACCCCCTGAGCAACGTGGTGCTGCTCACGCGCCTTTCGCCTCAGAGCGCGGCCCTGGCACTGACAGGCACCTACGCACAGTGCATATTCCTCATGCGACTGGATGCGCTACAGGAGAAGGGCATCTCATCGATCACGGCCCAGTCGTTGTGTGAGGCCGTCGGAATGGATGTGACGCACCCTGACGTGCTTCTCTCGCTTCAAGGGCTGTGTCACAACCGTTTTCGACTCGTTCTGCGCAGTAGCGCGTCCGCCACGTCAGCGCCTCTGGTGGAGCGGCGGCACCCTTCGACAGACCTCGAGAACGAGGAGGAAGATAGGCCGGCGAAGGATCACGGGAACACACCACCTTCGTCGCCGCTGGAAACCTCGACAGATGCCGCGAGCGACATCATCGCACCGACAGATGTTTTACAACTGAACCTCCACTTCACCTCCGCCACTAGCAAGGTGCGTATCCCCTTGCCAACTCGCCTGCGCGCTGCGGCAACGCCTGGCGGAGAAGGGGCGGCTCGCAGTGGCCGTAATGCTGACAGCGGGGGCCATCTGCTGGAGGTGGCCATCATAAGCTGCCTGAAGGCCGACCGGGTAGTGTCGCACGCAGATTTGGTGAGTGCTGTCGGCACACGACTCCCATTTCCAGTGACGACGGCAGCACTAAAGAAGACGTTGGATAAACTGATCGAACGGGGCTTTGTGGTGCGGGGTTCGGGCAACACGTATGTGTACTCGGTGTGAGAAGGGAGCAGCCCTGCGCCTCCCCTCCCCCTCCTCCTCTGTGTTACCAGAAGACACAGTCCCTAATGGCAGAAATGGAAGGTCCTCCACAAGGTAAGATATCATCTTGAGGCCGTTGCTTGTTGAGGGGTAGGTTTGGTATCAGAGAGAGAGAGAGCTGGCTAGGAATATATATATATATATGTTCACAGAATAGTAGAATGCGATGCACACGGATGCTGAAACCCATTCCCTCCTCTTCTTTTCTTCCCCTTTCCGCCATAACAGCCGCAACATCCCCGAGTTTGCTGACGAAGCACGATGAGAAAGAAGGATATATATATATATATATAGTGCTGAAATTCCTCTTCAAAACTCAACAGCAGGCGAGGCCAACGCATCCCAATGCTCCACCCACCCCTCTCCCCTGACCGTTACCTTTTGAGAAGCGAGGTAGATAGATAAAGAAGAAGAGGGTGACAACGGGGAGGGAGGATTTTTTTCTCTACACATGTGCCGAACCGGTGCACCCACTCCCGCATCCGATACCTTCCCTCTCCTTCTCCCTCTCCCTCGTCTCTTTGGCTGGCTTTGTCAGCTGCCCTCCCTGCTCCACTTTACCTTTACCCTGCAGCATCCCTTACTTAGTTCGACCACTCTCTCCTCCCCCCTCTTTGTTATGTGTGCCACACCGAACGCCTCCTCACTTGAAGCATCCCTTGGTACACCCTGCAGACGGCTTCACTAGCCCTCCCTCTTCTTCTCTTCACCCCTCCTCTCCTCCGCTCCCTTGGTTATTTTGCTTGAGCTCACTACATTGCTTCGCCATCTTCCCCTCCCCTTCCCTCCGCCTTTCCTCCCCTCCTGTTCTGTTCTGCTGTCTTCATCCCTCAACTCATTAGCGCGGCAACACCATTAAAATGTGGTCGATGATTTCACAGGACTTCTCCGACTTCGCGGAGGCGGTCAAGTCGGAGTCCGCCGGTCTGATGGGCTACCTAGGCACTATCGCGTACGACGTCGCGGGGCGTAATGGCGTGTATGCCGGCGATGAGGTGCTTGGCAAAGTGGTAGAGGATATGCCCTTGCCGAATGGTCTCCTTCATCGTCTACAGGCGTCAGAGAAGACGTACACGCTGCCCATCCAGCATTCCGAGGCAGCTCCTTTTGCTGCCTGGACCGTGGCGAACCCACTGAGCAGCCGTAACAGCTCCGCTCGTCTGCAGCGAGCCGCGGATGGTGCCGCTACGCCGGCCACGGAGACACATGATGCGTTACCTTCGACGTCATTCCACACGCCAAACCGCCGTTCGGTGGACTACCCCGACGAACCGGCCGACGAAGCGCGTCAACGACTGCTTGACTGCAACGAAGTGGTGCTTGAGCATTACATGGCCCTCGTCGGGCGTGCTGTGAGTCCCCGCGCCAGTCGCGTGGCGTCACCCGCATCCGTGCAGGGTCAAGCGCCATGCATGGACCGGCAGTGGGAAGGGAGGTCAGCGCAGGAGGCTAGCTCACAACCTGCGACCACCGCGACGAAGGAAAGGACGCCACCGCTCCCCACCCCGCCCTCTTCCCAAACACCGGTGCGTGGCCACATCAGTGAGGATGAGTTTTTCGACCGTTACTTCTTTCGCTTAACGCAGTTGCGCGAGTCGGAGTCGCAGCGCCGCGGTGACGCAGTGGCGGCGACGACGACGACGGAGATGGCCGCTACCACCACGAATCCTCGAGTAGAAACACCACTGCCCACAATGCTCTCGCCAACCACGGCGATCTTGGCGCCCTCTCTATCGCCACTGCCGCCGCCGTCATCGAGTACCACACGAGTGGAGACGCAGCGTGATGAAGCCGACGAGGATGACGAATTTGCCGCCGTGCCACTCTTTGCGAAACGGGTGATGACGGCCGCCAGTGGACTCGTGACTGGAATCGACAATGCACTCAACAGCGTTGTCGCCGGCGAGTCGTCTCGGTATAGCAGAGCAGGCGGCAAGGGACGGAGAGGCAACTCCGATAACGACGACGACGAGGACGATCGAGCTAACGTGGACCCGAGGGAACTTATTGCCTACTGCGGCAAAGAGCAACAGGTGAAACACCTTGAGGAGGTCGTGCAGGAACTGCAAGAAGCGCTGCGGCGCGAATGCCGAAGGGTTCAACAGCTGACAGCTGTATTAGAGGAGCACCACATCGAGGTCCCTCCAGAGTGCGGTACGGTACCGCCCTCTTCTGCCGCGGGAACAACACCTGCGAGGCAGTCCGAAAGCACTGCAGAGGTGGTGTCACACTCGAATACCCTTCCTGCAGATCCATCCGCTTCTATTCCCTCTGTAGGGGTGCCCATGGAAGGTGTGGCCATCACACAGACGAATCTTTCTGCCACCGCAATGAAATCGCTGACGCCGATGACGACGTCTGCCACTGCCGCTGTCACATCCGTGCTTTCCCATGCCGAGTTGATCCCCTCTTCAGGGCAAAGCACCAGCGAAGAACTTGTTTCGGCTGCTGCTGAGGAGGATGATAATACGTGGGTGCATATGGGCGCGTCTGCAAGTTGAAAAAAATGGAACTGCGCGGCGGAGGAAGGTGGAAGAAAGATGGTGGCGGCGAAGAGATCGTTGGCCATCGGATTGAGGGAGCGGAGGAAGCCGGAAAGGGAGTTTCGTGCGCATCTCTGCGTGTTTGCCAGTCGTGTGCGTGTGTATCTGTGTAGGCCAGGCATGCCCGAGTGAGAGAGGAGAAGGAAGCTCTCTCGTCTCTCTCTTCACGAGGAATACGATGGGAGATAAGGCACTCATCCTTGCATACCTATGCTCACACGATGATATCTACATAAATATTTCGCATTGCTCAACGCTTTTTTTGCCTTGACACACCCATCGTTTTTGTTTTTCTGTTCTGCTGATGAGAATACCTCCTCCCCTCTCTCTCTCTCTCTCTCTCAAACCCACCGACCAGACCGATTACCCCGACGGCACGCGGAGCTTCCCCCTCTTGCCTGTTTGCGCGAGCTCTTCCTCTCCCTCCCATTTCTCACGATATCGAGCGCATCTCTCTTTCCCTCTCTCACCATATATATATATATATATATATATATATATATATATATGTGTGTGTGTGTGTGTGCGTGTGTGTGTATGAGAATTGCTTCGAAGCGGGGGTGCTCGTCAGTGCAGCTATGCTACCCCCTCCCTCCCCTCCCCCCATGAAGATGGGCGAGATGGGGGCTACGCCGCTTCACCTCTTCCTTTTCCCTCGCCCTGTCGTGTCGACTCTTCCCTCACCCCCCCTCACTCTCTCCTCCTCTGTTCTCCCCTAATCCCGTCTCCCTCTTTTGAAAAGGGAAAGTTTGTACACCACCCGAGTCTCCTTTCTTTCTCTTTTCTCTGTTACGTGTGATGACTGCGATGAGGCGGAAAAGACGAAGGGCCGTGAGTGGGGAGGGGGAGGGGGCGAGATGCGTGCGCGCTCTCTCTTTTCTTTTTCTTCTTGTGCCTTTGCCCCCCTCCCCTCTCCCCCTCGTCCGGTGAGTGCGGTGCGCCGCCATCTTCCCTATTCGCTACGACAGCGACACCATCTCTCTGTTATGTGTGTGTGTGTGTGCTTTATTCCTACCACTTCAAAAAAGGCGAAGAGGGACGAGAGGGGGGGGGGGCGTACTGGGCGACTTTCCCACCCCCCTCCACCGCCCTCTCTTCGCTCGCCCCCCCTCTGCCGTGAGAGACCGAGCTATGAAACACAGAAGAAGTAAGACAAAGGAAAGGACGAAAAGGGGGGAAGTCAGCCCACGAGGGAGGCTTATCGCGGACTTTCTGCACAAGCTGAGAGCAGGAACGTGAGAGAAAAAGATGCGTTGGACTTTGCCAGTATCCACTCCTCAGATGTTATGAGGGCTGGGTGGATAGGTGACGCATCTCGGCCAGAGGAGAAGTGGAGAGTGGAAGTGCTGGCGAACCTTGCAGTTAGCGGTCTTCTCTTCTCTCCTTCATGTTCTGCCTGTGGCGTGGACCTATAGGGGCGCAGACCATGAGGGATATGGATGATGCGATTGCTTTCAGCTCTTTCTGAATGTGTCTCTCTCCTCCCACTCTCCACCTTCTTCCCTCCCCACACTCTTCTGTCTCTTCTCGGCAGTCATATATATATATATATATATATACCTGCACCAACGTGCGTTGACGTGCCACGGCTTCTACGCTCCCATTTTCCTCCTGTTTGTGTGTTTCTCCTCCCCCCTTTTTTTTCTTCGACACCTCCCCGTGACCAACCTCGGTGCCATCTCTCTCTCGCTCTATACACATCTCATCTTGCTTTGGTCGGCTTGATGTACCCACGTACCGACGCACACGCACCCACCCACACCCACACCCACACACACTTAGAGAGAGAGATACGAACGTAGCCAAAAGATAAGAGTATTATGCTACTATGTAAGCAACCAGGCGACACGGGCATCTATGCCACCGCAACATCGAGTCAGGTACGCCTCTACTATGTTCTAGATCGCGTGTATCCGCTGGTGTCGAGCGGGGCTGCTGCGGCGGAGGTGGCCGGTACACTAGGGAGCCGCTTTAACCGAATGCGCGGCGTGGGCCGCGGTGCTTCCGCAAACGCTTTTCTCGATACTCAGCTCGACTTCGATCAATGTGTGGCAGCTGCGCCGCCTTGCGTACCTCGTGACTATCTTCGTCTGCTGCGGCGTTCCCCTGCTGCGGCTGGCGACGGAGAAGGTGACGCTCCCACGAGAGCAGCGTGGTCTACCCTAACCGCCGCCGAAAGAGGTTTGCCCTCACCCTCTGGGTCTGCTCATGTCAGCCCAGCGGCGGCGCTACTGCTCGCCGAGGATACGCATGGGCGCAGACACAGAGGGCCTGACGTCGCCGTCGACGAAAATTGGGGCTCGCCGTTGACTCCTTTCCACACGGTACCCTGGGCAAATGGTAAGGACTTGAACGGCGACGGCCGTCCACGCCGTGGACACGATAATGCTGGTGCAATCGGACAGGAATGGGCGATGCCTATCTCGGGGGCACCCAAGCGTGCCTTTATGTGGCTTGGCAACGATCGCCCCGAGTTATCGACGAGTCACATGGGTTGCAGTAGCGGAGGGTGGGCGACAGGAGCTCTTCCTCACGCGGCAACGACATCAGGTGGTTTCAGTGCGGCCGTAGGAGCCACCACTACGGTAGCTGCGATATCCTCTCTTTGCGCACCCACATCTCTTTCGCTCAGCTGCTCTACCGATGGCCCTTTCTTCTTTGTAGCGAACGCCGACGGTCACGCCTGGATCGGTCGTAGCGACACGCGAGCGCTCTCCCCATTGGAGATGCCTCCTCTTGCCAGGACCCGTTCGCGCGGAGATGCCGATGCGGAGCACGATTTGGAGGGAGCAGGCGGCGGTACGGCTGTCTCCTGGTCGCTTTCACCGCCGGCACCCCCCAATGTGTGTGTGGACGTACCCATGAATGAGTCTTTTTCAGCAAATAGCTGCGCCGGCTGCGAGCCCGTGACGAGGCTATCACAAGGGGCCGCGGATAGAGCGGTACAGAGGGGAACACCCGCGCAGGCGAGGAGCCGAAGGGGTGATGATGATGAGAATAATGGCATGGGTGGCACCTCCCCCGATGACGATCTCGATGTCCACGGTGGGTTCGCAACGGGGCTGGCGGAGCTGTCCCTCCGCCATGATATGGCGTGCCGTGAGTATGCCGTCACCGCCTCCGGCTGGGATCCGCGGAACTCCGCCATTCTGGCTCTTGGCCGCCAGAGCGGTGTAGTGCAGCTGTTCGATGTGGAGTACCTGGTGGACTCAACGGGGAGTACATGCTGCAGTTCCACGACCACTTCCACCGGGCGAGTGGCCGTAGACGACGGCGCGGCTTTGTCCTGTTTCGCTTCTGCTCCCCCCATCACTGGGGAAGGACGAAGGGATACAGCGGCGTTTAGCGGCGCCGACGTGGAAGGTGCGGGGGGCGGAGCTTGCAATCTAGCGTTTCCCAGGCCGAGTCGGTTAAGCTGCATGGCCATACAGCAAAAGGACATGGCGGGGCCGGTGACCGCTCTGGATTGGATACCGCAGTCACACTTGACGGTAGTGGCCGCGCGACGGAGAGACGGGTTTGGATTTCACGCGAAGCTGCTCGACCTGCGCGCTTCTCATGAAAGTACCACTTACTTGGGCCCATCGCCCGATACGTTCCGCGCGCCTCTTCACGCCCGCGGCACTCGCTCGATCTTTCCAAGTGTGCGTTGTTTTGCTGATCAGGTAGCGTGCCATCCATCGCAACGCTACGTGGCTACGGCGGGTAGTGCGCAGGGCTGCGATATTGTGCAGCTCTGGGACGTGCGTATGGCAGCACGCCCCGTAGGATGTCAAGCCCGTCCCTATAAGGGCTACAAATCCCTCTGTTGGAGCGCCACAGAACCGGGGGTGTTGCTGGGCGCCATGCAAGATGGAACGCTTCGCGCGCACGCATTTCATGAGCTTTCCCTTTCTCACGGTACCTCCGGGGTTGCTGTTACAGCATCGCGAGCCGACAGTCGAGGTGCTCTTGGCAGTGACACGGGAAGCCGGGGATTAGGTTGCACTCGACTGCGACACGCCACAGGTAACGCCATACGTTCGCACAGCCAGCTGACGGGTGTCGAGCAGGAAGCGGTTACGGATCGTTGGGGTCCAGGCTCTCTGTTGAACAGCGGGTACAGTGGAACGGAGGTGGAGACGGAGGACAATGCTCTCGACGATATCAGCAGCGTTCCAATGGCATCGCTCAATGTTGGCTTCGATGCTGCCCTTGCCTCCGCGATGGAGTGGGGGGACGGCGCTTATCAGGAGAGTGCGTCGACACTGTCTGCGTTGCGTTGCCGCCGCTTGCCAGCGCGTGTTCCAGCGGCGGCGGTACAATGGCGGGGCGGCTCCGTTGAGGCGCACAACCGTGCGTCACTTTCGCGCAGCAAAGCTGGACTTTCCTCGACAACGCGTCGGGGGGTTACTTTGAGGGGTGCTGCACCTCGTGAGGACCGGATACGGTATCACGTACGCCCAATACCATCCGACGCGCTGGCCCTACAGCTCCACAGCCGTCACGGAGCCGCACACGGCGACACGGACAATTGTGCTGCAGGATCTGCCCATGATGATGCTGATGGTGATGATGAATTTGGGGATGATGAGGACGTTGTCGCACCCGGCTGCCGCACGGACCTCCCTCAGTTACTGCTGCTTAATGAGAAAAACGGCGAGCTGTACTCGCAGGTGTACAACCCACATGGCAGCGTGACTGCTTTTCTGCAAGGCGATACCGTATTGGCTGGAGTGGGGCCCAACGTCTTTGTAACGCGTGTCTTCACCGCGTGTAAAGGGAGGGAGAGGTACCAGGTGGAGCACCAAACTCAGATCATGGCTGCCAATGCTGGTCCCCCGCTCGAGGATGCCCTGGTAGGTAGGCGGGCACCGTGGAGTGCAGCGGCAACATTCTCTGCTTCAGCCCTCAGGAAGGGGGGCGAGCCTTTCGGCGGCGAGAGGGTGGCTAACTGCTCCGTCGTTGCGACTGACCTGCAGCTGAACGGGGAGGCGCTTCCGATGGAGCTCAAGAGCGAAAAGGAGAGGTGTGCGTCAGAGCGGGTGGCAGCAGTGCAAGCTTCCATGGTGGCTTCGGCGTCGCAACCACCCTGTCCGTCGGCTCAGTTCCTGCTACCCGATCTTGAGAGGATGGACTACGACACCAGAGACAGGGTGCTGCTCCAGCATGGCGGCAAGCCCGCAACTTCCACTTTCACTGTGGATTACGGCGCTATCGATGGGCGTCACATCAGCGGCGGTGGCCTTCTCGGGAGTGTCACCTCTGCTGTCACGCCCAAGTGGTCCTCCCCGGAACATGCCCAGCTCCATGGCGTAACCCTCGAGGCAGGAAGGGAGGGAAGTTCTGATGAGGTGACGGGGGCCAACTCGCGTGTGGCCCTTACGTTTTCCTCAGAGGTGGTCGCAGCTCCGCAAACTCTGATGGAGCCTTCGTGGCTGAGCTCCCTTTCTCGGAAGAGTAGCAGTGTTGGTTTCCAGGACGAAGGGAAAAGCCCCTTGGCAACCGCCGCGACCACTCAACTGCTAGTGCTACCCCAGCCTAGGGTCAAGACCACAACAGGCGGCGGTAACGTCAGCGGCGTCGCGGATGAGCTGCTCAGATCATCAGCAGCAGCTAGCTCGGATAATACGAGTCGCAATGCTGCTGCTTTGGCTTCGGCACAACGAAGTTATTTTGGCCCTCGCGTGGATCGCCTTGACTACCTTTGGCGGCGTGTGCGCGGTGGCTTCGCTTGTGATCCGGTGCGAAATCTTATGGTACTCCTGCAGGAGGGCCTGGATCGGGAGGCGTATGCCATGCTGTTGTACGGCTGCTGCGCCGCTGCGCTACTCTTTCCTGCCGCTGCCGTGGTGAAGACGCCATTAGCCTGCTCCCCCACGATCAGTAACCCTGAAAAGGCTCCCACTTTTTTTTCACTGGTACTCGGCGCCCGACATTCCGTTCCAGGTCTGCTGGAATTGCTCCGCTCCGAGCGCCAGCTGCTCCACCAGCGCGACCATGGCGAACCCCAGGCTTCCCTGGGCGATGATCCTAGTGGAAGGACCCCTCTTGAGCAGGCTAGCCTCCCAGGAGCCAGTGCGTCACCAAACGGCATTGGTGCGCCCGCATCGCCGGATCGAGTGACGAGGACAGGCTCTACCTCTGCTTTCCCAGCGGATGGCAGCTTTGGGCTGCAGACCAATCGGCAAGGAAGGAGCACCCGAACTGCCATCACTACCACCACCACAGCCCTGACGTTCGGCAAGCGCCCATTCGGGTTCCCATCTGCCGCCTTCGACATGGTGGCCACGTCGCATGAAACCCGCGCTGCAGCCGGCACGAAAGGCGATGCGCGCTCCTCTTCAGGGGCGGGCAATGACGGCGACGGCGGTGCTGCTGCTGCTGCTGCCACGTCGGGGTCGGTCTACCCCCAGGCTGCCAGGAAAGTACGTCAGCTCATTCTTCAGTCGATGGGCTGGATAGCGCCACCAGAGGCGTTCGCCGTCGATGTGGCGGCTGCCAGCCGCCAAAAAGAGGCCTCCAGTTCCGGGGCCGCTGATGGTGCGACGAGCCTCGCGGAAACTCTATCCTCGTCGTGGGAGAGCTCGAAATCAGCGCAGCCCGGCCCGTCCCCACATCCGGCGGCGAAGTTCTTTGTGCAGGGGGACGGCCTGGAGCAGGGCAGTCTGCAGGCGGCGGTGGAGCGCCGCGTTGCCATTCTCGTTTTTCTGGATCGCTTCGAGGAGGCAGCGGAGCTCCTCGCGCTTCACAGCATGCATAATGCCCAGTATCCCAGCATCGCTCTTATGCTCTCGGTGGCCAATCGGCGACGAACCGCCCCGCTGCGTTTCTCAGAGGTGAGCTGTAGTGGAATAACCTACTGGCTGCACCTGGCGCTTACGTATGTCGACCTTGTCATGTCCCTTGGGTCGGGTGGGGTGCCATCGAGGGAGACCAGTCTCGATATGAGGAAGACTGCTGAGGGCTTCCCTGACGTGACGGCAGCGCCACCGCCTTCTCGCCGCTTTCAGACCAGATTTTCCTGCGCACAACAGAGGGAAGTTGTGGTGGGCCTTTTTGGGTCCTACCCCTCCCTCCCAATCTCCGATAAGGTGGGCCTCGCTGCTGCGCTGCTCTTACCTGCGTCATACGAGGAGGCACACGTATCCAATATGATGGAGGTATTGCGGATGCTTGTGCAGATGCAATATGACCGACAGTCACCTACGCTGCCGCCAACAGCGGGTCCCTCTCTCACACCAACCGGGGTACACATGCCTGCACCCGATACAGCACCTGCGGATCTCTCTTCTCTGCTGAGAGGCTCGGACCACCCGCCCCCTCCTCCATCAGCGTTTATGGCTTGTGCTTCGCAGGAACACCCCCCCACGTCGAACATCACCTCCATCGCTGGTACCGCATCGCCGGGTCCTTTTGTGCCAACGCGCATTTTCTCTCAAGGACCGACTTGCGGCGTAAGCACCGATGACGGCAGCGAAGGGATCGCGCTTGCACAGTGGCCCTTCTCCATCGAGGGATGCTCCCTACTTCTCGTGACGGTGGTGGAAGGTGTCAGCACTGACTGTGCTCCTCTGCAACGATACGTGGACGAGACGTGCGATGTGCAGACTTCGCTCAGTTATGCAGCGGCATTTGGCAATTCGCTTTCTTCAACGGTTCGCACCTGGCGTGACGCGTACCGCCGACTGCTGAACGATCAAGGGCTCTCGCTGTGGCGCAGTCGCCATGATCTGCAGTACGTGAAGCTGGTGAAGGCGCGCGAGGAGGCAGAAGAGCAGCACGTGAAAATGTCCCACTCCACCGGGGGCACGACGGGCAGCGTGCTAATTTCCGCGGCTGGGGACGGCCGGGCGGGGGCCAGTGGTTCTGGCGTAGGCCCGGGGGGTTCATCGGTGAATCTTCCGGCTGCCGCTAGCCCTCGAGGTGCCGGTGCTGGCGAGGGGATCGCTGGCCGATTGGGAGGAGCTGCTGCGGCCCTGCGAGGTGCAGGGGCGACACGCCAAAAGGGCTTCCCTACGGTGTTCGGCTCTGTGGCCGGCTCCATGCTGCCAACGCAAGCGCCGTCGATCACAAGGCGCATCCCAAACCTGTTTGCGCAGACGACCGCGACGACGGCCTCCGAGTGGGACCGGTCTTTGCGGGAAGCATCTGGTGCTGCTCTCAGGGGCAGTACTGCTGCACACGAGGCACAGTACCGCGCGGTAGAACTGCGATGCTCATGCGGCCAGGCAATGCACTCGACCTCGGCAAGCAAGAGTGTGACGCCATCGGTGGCGTTGAAGCCCAAGACAGGGGAGCGGCGCGTGTGCTGCGGCAACCCAGAGTGTCGGCTCCAGCAGGCGCCCATGTGCACCGTCTGTGGTGATCGCATGGAACACCGCGCCACCGAGCTTCCACCAGAGCGGTTTTTTGCGTGGTGCAGCGCATGCCTGCACGGTGGACACTGGTGCCATCTAAGCGAGTGGTTCCGCAAGCACGCCAAGTGTCCTGTGGAGGATTGCCCTTGCCGGTGCTTCGACAGTGTCTCTCTCACGTAGCAGCCTTTGCTTTTATCCCGCCTTTACCTCCCCTCGTCCGTCTTCTCCCTATCCGCCTTGTTCATTCTACCCCCCATCTCTCTATCGTTTCTCTGCGGCTCGTTCTCGTCTTCCTCTCATGTTGCAACCCGCGCCAACCACCACGCTACGGTCTCAGAGAGAAGAAGATAGTTAGCCCCCTTCTTCCCCCCCCTCCCCTCCCCCTCCCTTTCATTTTCTGAGCGGCTTGCGAGGCGTCGCTCATGATATGATCAGGTCACCGTCGGATGGGGGAGAGAACCAGAGGGGGCAAAGACGGGGAATGGGGTAGGATCGGCTGCGTTGTCTAGCAGGGCAGTGCATTTGTGTGTGCGTGTGTGTGTGTTCCTGTGATGGTGGTGGTGCAGATATGTCCTCCCCCTCCTCTCCCCCGCACCTTCACATCCAAACCCTTCTCAGTCGTTGTGCATCTCCGACCTTTCATTTTCTCTTCTCTGCAACGATTAGCCTCCTCTCACCACCGTGTCACCCTCCTTCTCTCCTTCTACTTCTGGCGGAGGGGCAGTCTCAGTTTGACGCGCCATCTTCGGGTGCCTCCGCGCCTCCTTTTCCTTTCCATCAGTATCGTCTCTCTTACCTTACACACACACACATACATACATACACACACGCTCCCATATGTGGGGCACCGTTGCTGTGTTTCAGCGCCTTTCGCTCTTCTCTTGACGAGGGGGCTTCTGCTTTTCCTCTTTATCATCCTGAACACGGTGCTTTGCCCACTCTCTACCCCATACACGCACACCCAATTTCTCTGTGTCTCCTTCTCGCTCACCTTTCCGCGTCGTACAGCTTTGGATAGCGGTAGTGCTGCGCTGCGTCGGGTGCCGGGGGGTGGGAAGGTGAGGAAAGGGGACGCTTTGCCCGCCTGTATCCCCTGCTGGGATAGAGAGTTTTCGTTTCGGTTTTTTTTAGAGGAGGGGGAGGGAGGGAGCACGATCGATGAAGAGCTTTTGTTGTCAGCCGGACTCCCATAATGCATTTGGGTCGCTCTCCAATGGAGTGCTCACGTACTTTTCGGTGGAGGTCACGCGCCGTAGGCGAGTTACGGCGGCGCGTGACTTTCGGGTGCCCGATTCGACGAGGTCTCCAGCCTTTTGGGGCGCAGGGTCCCCACCACACGGCACGAACGCTTCGATGCCGCCTTGTTCACATCCTTCCGCTGCCGCTTTATCGATGGAAGATGCAGCATCCTGCCAGATCGCTCCGGGTACGGGTGCTACGGTCCACCGACCGCAGATGGACGTGGAGTTCACTACCGAGTCACGGGTGCGAGTGCAATGTGCTCTCACGTTGCCAGACCCGTTCCACAACACCCAGTGTTGCTTTAGTATGGCGAACCACTCGGTGTTCCTGACTGACATGGTATTTATCGGGGCTGCGAACGGGCTGCTGGCGCTGGCTGTTCTCTCCCATGATTTGTTATTGTATGTGCGGGGGAAGGATCCGCAGGGTATCCAGGACGAACTGCAAAGGCGACAGACGGCGGGGCCTTCGGCTGGACAGCCGCGCTCAGCCTCTTTCGCCTCGACGGCGGCGTCAGAGAGGGTCTCGCCTCGACCATCTTTTCCTCTCGCGACCACACCAGGCGTGAGCGCGGCTGGTGGGGTGGGTGTCAGCTCCTCTTCCTCCACCGTGCTCGACGGTGGCGCAGGGAGAGCCATCCCATCCGCTTCGTCTCTTCTGGTCACAGATATCCACTCAGACATAGGAGTGGCCACCATACCGGTCCAGCACTCTGGCAGCGGCGTGAACGAACGGTATGCAGAAGAGGCACCTTCCACCATCACGTGGCTGCGCGACAGGCCGCTCATCTTCGTGGGGTACACCTCCGGGCGGGTGGAGTGGTACATGGTGCAGTTTTCTGCTGCACGCCGTCAGTCGCTCGCGGACGCGACGAAGGAGGGTTCTCCAGTCATCTCAACAGGGTCGAACTCGGTGGAACGTGGGGCTGTGCATCGCCGCGAACACGCACGCCACGTGAAGCACGTCGCCGTCGGAGGTCAATGGGATGGCATTGATGTGGAGATGATGGCATGCAGCGTGGTAAGAGGTGCTGGCGCTTTGGTATCAAGTGACTTTTTTGCGTCGAACGGCACCGTTGCCGTGGTGGGCGAGCGAGGCGTCGTCTGCTTGTTTCATGCCGACCACGTCGAGGCTCCGCTGTGCACCGTTCAGCTGGAGACACCCGGCCCTGTTTTCCTTTACTGCCATCCATTCTTGCCGCTGATTGGGGTGTTGTCACGCATCTGGGGACGAACCATCGAATCGGAGGCAGCGGTGGCTACGGCCGCGACAAGGCGGCCCTACAATAGCCCGAATTCGCTTCTTGTTGGCAAGGGCGAGGCGTCAGGGGCGCCTAACCACGATGATCACGGAGATCCAGCTGGTCCGCCGCCGTTAACCGCGTTCCCCTCCGCAGCTGCGACGACGCCGCAGGTCTTGGGGAAACAGAGCCGCCATGTGGGTTGGCACGACGCGGGTGCTTCGGCTTCGAATGAGAGCGCGCGGGGAAGGCCGGAGGGTGCTGCTGGGGGCAGGTCGGGTACCCGTGGAAACGCGACGGCTCGCTCCGACGGGGATACGATTGCGTGGAGGACGTCCGCAACCGCGGCTGTTGATGAGGTGCTACGAACTGGTTGCGTGTTGTCGCTTGTGGAGTACCGCCAGGAGGCAGCACTGCAGCCAACAACTCGGAGAGGGGGGACGGGCACCAAGACCGCTCCTTCTTCCTCGTCGGGGCCGCACCGCCTGACTCCAGTTCTCCAGTATCGCATGAACGGCGCCGCTCCACTTCAAGCGGATCCGTGCACCTTCTCGTGGAAGTTCAGTGCGGAGTTGGAGCTAGCTGTCAGCAATCTCGAGGCCAGAGCGCTGCGCATCGTGCGTGTCGCTCGTACGGCAGCCTCCCCGCGCAGAGGGGAGAGATCGGATGGCAAGTGGGGAGTGAGTTCTGGCGAGGCAGCTGCGATGGAGGTGATCGGCGGGGCACGCGATTGCGCCTCCACCTCTTCAGCAGCTGCTGCTTTGTGCGTGGACCTTTACAGCGTTTCACAAGATTATGCTGTTCAGCTTCCACTGCACCACCTCGCCAACGTCGAATACATTTCAGCGGCAACGGCTGCCCTTAACGATCTAGAGGTGACCGCGTCGACAGGAGCGCATCCGCGTGAGCAGCAGTGGAGCTCGAGTGACGCTGGATTAGATTCGGATACGGTGCTGCGAAAACCGAAAGTGCACGTTAGGGTGA
Source organism: Borovskyia barvae (assembly GCA_030849085.1). NCBI lineage: Eukaryota > Euglenozoa > Kinetoplastea > Trypanosomatida > Trypanosomatidae > Borovskyia > Borovskyia barvae. The sequence goes on along the minus strand of JASAOM010001125.1, from coordinate 208,436 downwards.
TGAAGTCGCACGCCGCCACTGTCCGCGCCTTAGCTGCGTCCACTGCTGTGGAGCCGTATCCTCACATTGGCTTTCGTTTGCTGCCACCAGCGCATTCCAGTACGGTAGGCGGCGGCGGAGGATCAGGTGTGTTCTGCCGGCCCACAAACCCACTGTGGCATGGCTTAGCACTCGTGTCTAAGTCTCAAAGGACTCGACGACGTCACCGCAGCCATGGTAGGGATACTTTGAACCACGCGGACACTCTCGATGAACTTTGCAAGGGAGAGATGGCGTTCGGCCCTCCTTACCGAACTCTTCACGCGATCTCCGCTGCGGCTTCGACCGGTATTGGCGGCCCTTCTCTGAAGGAGAACGCCTTAGCAGCTCAAATCCTGGAGCCTCTACGGGAAGGCGGCCGCGTTGACGGTGGCGCCAGCGCCACGGCTACCTTCGACCATCCCTTCACCCTTGGCCTTTCGCAAGCCGCTGCATTCCTTTCCACCTCTCCAGCGCCACGCCGTTGGCACCGTCAGCCCCTTTCACCGGCCATCACCCTCCCCAGCTACGTCAGGGCTAATGCGCAGAAATATCTTTCGGATGCAGCCTTGATAGCTGCGCATTGGCGAGCAGACCTTCGCCCGATGCTTCGGATTGGTCAGGGCTACGTGAGCTACGTCGTAGGCATGGACGGGACCGGTCGTCTGGCTTCGGTACCAGTGGAAGGGCGTGCACTGACAGCGTGGCACGAAGCGGGAAGCATCTTTGTGGGACTGGGCTCCACCCTCTGTGCGGCTGACCTTGTGTCCATGCAGGAGACTGGGCGGCTGATGCGCCAGCGCCACGCCGCTGGTTTTGGCCTCTCGTCGCACGCCAATGTTGTAGCAGCGAGAGGAGCTGGTGGCTACGGCAGCGAAGATGTCGCTCTGCTCTTTTCGTACGTGGCCACTCTGGAGGAGCTGCAGCTCGTTAGCGCATGGGGACCGGTACCGTCGATCATGGAGTTGCTCAGTGGCGCCGCTTCCAGTTGCTGCAGCGGCAACGGAGACGGTAACGAAGCAGAGTCGCTCCTTGGATCATATCTTCGCATCGCAACGGAGGATCACACTTTCCGTGGAAACCCTCACTTACTGCTGGTGCTGCGTGTGCTGGGATGGCGGCCGACGCTTGGGATGGATGGAGCTGCGCCGGAGCAACGGTTGCCTCCTGACTCTGGAGAGCATCATACAGCGTCGGTCTTCGCCTCTTCGGCACCCTCACAGCCACTCGCGTGTGAGCTGGCCAACGGGCGAGCGGAGGAGGGATACTCCAATACTGAAATAGAGCGGGCTGTCGCGGTGATGGTGACACTCCAGCACTATGCAAAGGCCTCAGAGTTGCTGCATCGCTTCTCGAGTCGATCCCCCAGCTACCGCATCTTAGCTGTACTTCTGGAAAACCCTGAGGAAGTCAAGGTGATGATGCACGTTAGTGGTGCACCCGTTCTTGATGCTTTCTGTGCTTCTCTCACCCCGTGGCTACGCGTCATTTTCCATTATTTGTGCAGCTTCTCTGCAGCTGCAAGCCAACACGGCTCTTCCGGTACCACTTGGGGCATTGCGGCGAAGGAGAGAGACTCGGCAGCCAAAGTGCCACCCACCGTTCTACCTTCGTTCCTTTATCAACATCCGCAATTGCCCTTTTGGGATCGTGTTGCGTTGGCCTACGTTGTGGAGACGGATAGGAGAGCTCTTCATCATGTTCTTCACGAAATTCTTTGGCCGCAGTGCAACCCAGTGCAGGCGCTGCTGCTATGCCACGGCGTTCATTTGCGTACCAGCTCTGCCATGCAAGAGATCGTAGACTGTACGGGAGACTTCCAGCTTGGCGCTTGCTTGTTCGCTCGAGTTGGGGTGCTGACATCGGCAGCGGCACTTGCCTTTCCCTTTTTGTTGGACGCTGAAGTCAGCGCAGCGGTGGCGGCTGCGGTCGGCACCGATGCACAACGAACATATGTCTATCCAGTCAACGACGATGTCTCACCCCACGTGGTAGTGGATGATTCACTAGCAGCCTTTTCCGCCTCCCCCCCGTTGCTTTGCCGCAGCTCTCAGGGTGGTGCACCAGGCAAGGTGCGAAAGGATTCCATGGCATCGGTAAAGGCAGAGGCCACGGCCACGATCACCACCAACGTCACGGCAGACGCAGAGCCCGACGCCTTCCTGTCCGTCTCTTCCACCTCTGTCAAGTTTATGAACGATGCTGCCGCGCTGTGTCGCGCGCCAGCCATAGAAGGAGGGGCTTTTTTGGACGACAGCGCGGCGCATGCAGCACGACTGGTGCGAGAAAGTATCTTGCCGCCACCGCCGCTGCATCCCACGTCCGCGGAGATAAGAAGGGTCTGCTCTGGGGAGTCTCTGACGCCGGGATCAGTGGTTGCGGGAACGCCGGGGAATTCTCCTTCGTCATTTGATTTGCTACACATGCAAGCGCTCTCAGGCGTAAGCGCCAGTCGTAGTACGGTTGGCGGTGACAAGAGCGTAGCTCTACACGATCAGTGCGATGATGGAGATGTGCCATGGGTCTGGTGGGCGGCTGCCTACCGCTCTTTCTTGGATGACGAGAAGGACTTTGTGCGGCGCGCCACCTTCGACGTTGAATGCAGGAAGTTGCGTGAGAAGGCCCTGCGCAAACGGCTCTCTGTCGCGGTTCACCCCTATCGCCTTTCTATGACGGAGAAGAATGTGATGGATCGTAACGAAGGAAATCGTGTTGAGGGTGGCGCGAATGATCTTGCTCGAGCGTCACCGCCGTTGCCAGGACTGCCAGAAGCTGGGTTTCTCCCCTCTGCGGAGGATCTTGTGTCTCTGGCCGTTGCGCAGCGTGTCGCGCATCGTGTAGCGGGCGCGGAAGGGCGTACTTTGGGTGAGGCTGGAAAATGCCGTAGCCCTGCCGAGGCGCCTCCGCCACGTCTTCATGCTGCTAAGTCGTCCCTTTCGAACCAGCAAGGCGGCCCCGGTGGCTGTGAGGGGAACTTGTACACGTGCTCTCCCGCGACGGAAGTGGCTGTGAAGCCAAAGCTGTGTGTCTGTCGAAAGCCGCACACTGCCACGCAGCTCATTCGGTCTCTGCTCAGCAGGAGCAGATCTACCCCGGCGCGGTGTTCGGTTTGCCTGGAACCGGTGCAGCTGGGGGCGAAGGCTGCGGTCATGGCCTACGCGTGGTGTACTTCCTGTGGTCACGGCGGCCACGCTCACCACTTACAGGATTGGTTCGATAAGCACCAGCAATGTCCTGTCGATGGTTGTGACTGCGATTGCAGTGGGGATGCGACCTCCTACTGAGGGTATCGTATGAGCCTTTTGGTCCTTCCGATGAACAAAAGGGCTCCCCCTCCCCTCTCTCTCCTTCCATCCCCTCCCCCTCCAATTCGGATCGCACCGAAGAAGGTAACAACACCCCCTCCCCAAACTGAAATGCCTGCCGCAAAAAAATGATATACCCCCGTTGCGCTCAGAACGTCGCAAGGAAAAACGAAGGGAAAGACCGGACGGTGGTGGTGCCCCATCGTGGAACGGCGGCGCCATGGGACCCGCTGATTCGTGTGTGGGGAGTGCGGATGAGCAGAGGAAAGTGGGCTCTGGCCCGGACGTCCCCCCCCCCCCCCCCTCACCCAACAGGCTTGAATACGCTGTTCTCTCGCTCGCCCTCCCTCCGTTTCTCCCCGGACTTCTCTCCCTCGTCGCTCTCCTGCCATGCAAGTCTTTTTTCTCATGCGGCTTCCACCATTCCCGCCCCCCCACTCGTTCGAACAAAGGCAAGCCAAGAGATGTTCCCTCTCTCCCTCACCAGCTTTCTTCCCTTTCTCTGCTGCTCTTTCCCTCCTTACACAAGTCCCTAACGACACCTGCTCACCCTCTACCCCTCCCCTTCCCTCGCTCCTTCTTCCCCTCTTTTCATGCTTGTTTTGATTCCTTGCTCTTCGCTGTGTTTCGTGCTCTCTCCCATCGTATCGCAGAGCACCTCCGTACACACCCTCCCTATTAGAGAGGCACAAAAGGAAGGCGAGGGGGGATGAGTGGGACACGCGCCGCACTGCCGCAGTCGTGACTGTCGCCGCCCTCTGCGGGCCCTTCTCCCTCTGCTGCCCTATGCGGACCCTCCTTCCCCCTTTCCCTCGCATCCGTGCTGAAGTTTTCCCTTCACCGGTTCGAACTTTTTCCCCCTTTTTCTCCACGGCCGCAACCGGGCAGCATGCACCCCAGAGGCCGCGGGCGTTGGCTAACAGCGGTACCCTCCCAACAGTCGACCCCGGAGAAAAGGCTCCTACGTGGACTTCCACGTCGACACCGTCTCATGCAGGGTGTGCGTGCCTGTCGTCCGGCGCGGCGGCAGCGCTGCAACAACGCTTGGGTGAAAGTGCTGTTCGGCAAGAGCGGTGCGCTGCCGACTTGCTGTATTTCTTGAGTGCGGAATGGTGCTCGCGACAGCAGCGGCGGACAGCGCAGGCGGCGGAACAGCACGCACAACTTCCATCCGGTGAAGCTTCTCCACCACCCTCTTCCTCCGTCTGTTCAACCGCCGTACTTGAGGATCAACCCATCAACGATGACGCAGCGTGCAGCGCTACCTCATGGGAAGACTCCGTCCAGCTCCGGGCGGCCGCCTGGTCAGCTGATGGCTTGGCCGCTGTGCCTGGGATTCATCCCCCCCAACTTCCCAGCAACTTCTTGGACCCCCTTCCCGGAAGAGCACCGAGGGAGGAAGGAAACACGGGCCTGGCGACACATCGACTTCGCTTTCAACGGCAGCAGCATCTTCTTGCCCTCCGACGCCGCCTCGCGTACTTCCTTGCCTGTGAGAACGACACCATTAGCGGCCGTCATGACATGCAGCGGGAGGCAGCAATCCACTCGAACGTGGTTTCGTCATCAACGGACAGCCAAATGAATTTTCAGGCAACGCGGGCTCACGTGGGGAGCGTCAGCCGCCGAACTGCTTTTGCCTTGTCCCTCGGCCAGAGCATTTTGAGCGTGGGCACCGGCATGAGTGAGACTACACTGGATGATGAGAGGAGGGTGGACAAGGCAGCGAACGGAGCCTTCCGCGGTGGCCTTTGGGGTGGGCGATGCCGTGACTCCGGGAGCGGCGAGGAAAATGTGGGTGGCCCGACTTTACCATTGCCGCGTGCCTCTCCACATTATCACAAATGGCGGCAACGGAGCGCCACGTTTAGCGACTCCGTCTCCGTCTACACGCAGGAGGGCTTCACTTATGTGTATCGAAGCCTCGCCCAACCCGTGGAGCTGTCGTCGACGGAGGTGCGCGCTTTAATAGCGTGGTGTGCAAGGCAGGTATGTCTCTACGCGGAAGCGGTCGCGGCTACGGTGCCAACACCAATACAGGTCACTTCCCTCCCTGCGATGGTGAGCGGCGAAGGCAATGAATCGGTTCTACTCACTGCAAGAGATGACCGATACGGCCAAAGTTGTTCACCAAAGGAGGCAACACCGCAAGACTGTGAGGGAGAAGGAAGCGTGAAGCGCCAGGTGTGCTTCACCTCTGCCAGACACCACCTCTCCGCACTCTCTACTCCGGGGTCGGCGACACCCAGCGCTGGCGTGGAGGGGGCTGGCGCTCCGTCCTCCCCGTACGTGCGTTGGGATCGGGCGGTGGAGGTGGAGGAAGCGGTGTCGTGCGCCACAGCTCTTGTGGAGTTCGTGACGGTATTTATGCGACTGGCAATGTGCTCACTGACTTCACATGATACTGCCTCAGAAGGAGACGCACACGCCCAGCTGCACGCGGACCGGATCAACTCCGACAAAGGGCACTTCCGCGGAGAAGAAGAGGCTACAGCTGCCGCACTTGTGACACAGGATGGACGTCCCTTGTTCGAGGTAGTCGACTACGTAGTTTCATCCGCGTGTGACACACTGCACGGCATTGACGCTGCAGGGGTGCTGAACGCGTACGCGGCTCAGATCGGGGCTACCGCCGCTGCTGGAGACATTGGTGACCGAGGCGGTGGTGGTGGCAGGCGAGGTGGTCATAGCGGCGCTGCTTTCCATGACGCCGTACATAAATTGTCGTCTTCCCTCGGCGATGCGGCGTCCGATAGGCATCAACAAATGCTTGCCCCGCCGGATGGGCTTGCCTTCTCGGAATCGTTGATGGTGCATGTGCTTTGTTGTGAGCGTGAGTCGTGGGCAGGTGCGTTGAGACTGGCGGAGCGCATGTCCACCTGGAACAGGTGCGTAGACAGAGCATTTGGTTTCCCGACGGCTGCACCCCCTGCGGGCAATCCTGCCCCGCTGATGGAGATGAATGAACACGGCGATGAGGCAAAGTCTGCAGCTGGCGGCCTTGCAACGACAGCGCTGCGTACACTGAGCCGTCAAGTCATCCATCTGCTCTTGTATATTCTAGCACAGCATGGGCGCCTTGCTGAGGTGGTGCAGTTGTGCTGGACCGTCTGTGGTGTACGGGCGGGGGACCCCTCTTTTATTGGCGGCAACCGAAACAGCCACCCTCGACAAAGCGGTACGGACGCTCCCTCTGACGAAAGCTGTGTGCTCGGCAAAGAGGGGAAGGACTTCGACGTGCTGGCCTGCGTTGTTAACGTGGCAGCTGCGAATGCGGATCCGATGAGCGTAGCGGAGCTTCTTCAGCATAGAACCCTTTCGGCCATCCCAGGAACTGCTTCGACAAAAGGTTCGCACATAGCCTTGTCTACTTCAGAAAACGTGGCGTACGCTCCCACGGCAACAGATGCACTGCAGTATGTTGAGCGAGTGGTGCGCATGGGTGTGCTGCCGCAGCGGGTGCTGAGTGCTGCGGCGTACGCCTCGCTGCTTCGCCGATTCATCGGTGATGGTGTCCGTGGTGGCGGTGGCGGTGGCATGGTGGAAGGCTGGGTATCCCTTTCGCAGGTGTGGCGCTTTGGGGCGGGATTACCTCGTCACGTCCGTGCGGCGCTGTGCTTGATGGGGTTTCAGGTGAACGCACGCCACGGTATGAGCAATAAGCTGAGCTGGAGCGATCTCTACCTGGTGCTCACTATCTCGCGTCAACTGGTGCGCCGTCGCCATGCCGAGCTTCGCTGGTGGCAGCGTCAACTGCACTGCGCAAAGCAAGTCGGTTTGCACAGGGGCACACCTGCTGTAGTGCAGCCTAGTCCAGATGGTTGGGCTTCCTCTCCTACCGCGGTTAGTGCGCGCACCGGGTTTGCTTCTGCTTGCAATTCGGAAGCGTGCCGTGCTGCTGCAGCGGAGCGACGGCGCAGACGACGATGGTCTGACTGGGGTGTTTCAACGTCCGTTGTTGCTCCTGTCCCCCCGCTCGGTCGAGCATCTCATTCAGAGCGCCGCTTGTACCTCCGCCCTTCTATTCCTGAAGAGGTTTGCGGCGTGGCCAAGTGGGAAGGGGAGAGGGAGGAGAAGGTTCAGCGAGGGAACGATACGAGAGGCTCGAGGCCATTACCCGACCGCTCCAGCTATCCCATATCGGAGCGCTGCCATCTTCCGCTAGTCTTCACTCTGGCAGAGCGCTCTACCAGTCCCTTCGACACGCTCCATATCCAGAAGCTTTGCCAAGCCTATCACACCCTGCGCAACGGGCTGCGGCAGCCTCCAGGGAAGCTTCGGGAGAAGCGCCTTACGCTGGGCACCTCGGAGCCCTGTTCAGCAGTGTCACCGCCCTCCCGACGCACGTCCTCCACTGCCGACATCGCTAGTCCCGTCTTGGCCACGCTGGTGTCAAAGGAGATGCTCTCTCTTTTGAGGTCGACTCGCTACAAGCGTCATATCGGGCTGTTCTGGGACACCGCGCTCCGTGTCATCGTAGCTCAGCGAATGGACGCGCGTGCAGTTGGTAGCGGTGAGTCAAGCACTCCCAAGGGGCGCTCCTGCTTTGCCCCCCATCACGGTGCAGAAGAGCCGCCTCGAGGCGGTGGACTTGCGGCCGACGAGCAGGATGAAGAGGTGGATCGCGAGCGGGAGGACGTGGCGCGCGCCCTGGCCATTCACGCAGACGCGGCTTCCATAGACCACCCCGATGCTGTTCGCCACCTCATCGCCCCACTGACTTTTCTCGCTCCGCATCTCTCTGCCTACACCGTGGCAGCACTGGTGCAGCGCCCTTTCCGTCGTGTCTTTACATGGCAGCAATGCTTTTCGCTGCTGCCCTACACTCCCTTGGGATCCCACAGCCAGCTGTGGTTGCTGCGGCGCATCGCTCAAGACAATGAGGGGCGCCGATGCGTCTTTGCTACACCAGCCCCCCCGTACGCCGGGGCCTCTCCGCTCGCGCCGAGCGCCGCATCTGGTGTGGTTAAAGTCTCACCAGCAGCTCCTTCCGTGACGAAGCCATCTCCGTCGACACCAACCGCCCCGCCTCCATCCTACCGCTCCGCCCTTCCGGCCGCTCCTCCTTTCGGTCATGCGGGATCGGACAAGTCCGTCATGATATCCCTCCCGGGTATTTGCCTGGCAACGTCACCACCGATGCGATGGTGGCGTGTGGGCAACGCCGAGGACGCGTCGACGCAGTCGGATAGGGCGCTTCTCTCGTTGCTTCTGGAGGGCCACTGGCATCGTGCATTACAGGCATTCGAGCAGGCACCATCGAGGGTCCGCGTCGGAGGCGCTCCGCACGTGGTGCGACTTCTCATCGTTGCGGACGTCTGGCGGGGGTTGAGTGAGCGGCAGCGGCGGCCACTGGTGCGACTGGCCGTTCAGAGTTGCGCCCGCTCCCGAGACGGCGCCTCTGAGCTCCTCGAGGAGGTCCTCCAAACGACTCTGGCGCATGGACTGTGGCACACAGGTCTGCACTTCCACCAAAGCGTTGCGGCGGAGCAGCCGGAGCTGGTGCGGCAGTGTCGGCGGGCACAGCTCTATGCTGCTCAACTGTGCCGTGGCCTGCTGGCGAGGACGTCAGCTACGCGGACTGTGGCGCTGATGACGAAGGCAGTACGGCAGAGCCAGTGGGCCGCAGCCGCCGGGTACTTCCTCCGATATACTGTACATCACTCTGATGTCGAGGAGGCAGAGAAGGCCGCGTCGGCGGTCGCCCCAGCTGAAGAAGCGGAGTTGCACTCGCTGGCAGCATTGATGAAGAAGGGCACTTCAGCGGTATCGTCGGGCGCTTCTCTGTCACCCTTTTCACTCTTGTCAGGCACCACCGGCGGTATCGCCGTGCCCGCTGAGTTGGCTCATGTGGCACAAGCCGCCCGTTATGCCATGCTGCACACGCCTGCCCTATGGCAGAACGCCCTACGGTGGCTACCGCAGCGAACACTGCCACTTCCCTTTGCTCACGAGCAGGCGTTGCGTGTTTTGTGCGCCGACAACCCCGCTAAGTTGCGCGCGTTACTTCCACAGAAATCAAGGGTGCCAGTGATGGCTGACAGAGGTGACGCTGGCGCTTCGACGATGAGCGCGTCTGCGGTGGCGGGAGAAGCCTCGCCATCTGAAGCTCTCGTATCGACGGCGGTGAGAACGACGCTGTCTTTGGTGGAGGCGGCACGGGGCGCTCATCGCCCGGTGCATCCCAACGAAGCGGCGGCGGTGCGACAGAAGACGGTGTCCACCGCTTTGCGGGCTTTGTACCGCGCTGGTGATTGGGAGCAGGCAACGCTGTTGTATGCGAAGGCGGTAGAATCGAACTGCATGCCTTACACAGACGCTTCTCTCGTCCTCGAAACAACCCTTGTGGGCGGTGCGCCATGGCAGGTCACTCTACTATATTTCTTTGGGATGGCCCAGCGTATGCGGCCGGATGTGCGGGCCACGGTGGCGGCGCTCCAGGCGTGCGCTGACGGGCGTCAATGGGAGACGGCCTTTCGGATTCTGCGGCAGAGTGTTTTGACGCAGCCTACACCGGTACCTCGACTCGTGGAGTTGGCTGTGAGCACCGCTCTGCACTGCGGAATCTGGGAGCGTGCCTTGACGGCGGCTCATGCCTATCGCCGCTCTCGCGACCCGCATCTGGCGCACGCCGTCTTATCTACGTATGTTCGTACCCAGCATTGGGATGATGCGGTGGAGTACTTCTACGATTGCACACGCTGTGGCCTGCGGCCGCTCGACGCATCGCTGGAGCTCGCAATTCTGGCCAGTGAGGCCGCCAGCAACGCGTATCGCAAGACAGCCTTGATGGTTGGGGCCATCGCATCTGCTTTAGAGGATCTCTACCGCCTAAGTGGCATTGTACTGGAGCACATCATATTCGTGCAGCGGCACACGCGAAGCGGCGCCGCACAGTGGTCAGCAGACTCAACGGGTGCCGCCGCCGTCACCGAGTCTCTGGGGGTGACCATGGTCACTGGAAAATCCTCCGATACTCTGCAAAGCAGCTTCGCACCAGACGCCGCCTCCCGCTCTACCGCGTCCCTTCTCGTAGCCTGCGCTACGGATTCGCCCTTGACGAGAAGAGAAGAGGGGAGACGGGATGAGCGTGATGCCAACGGGGAGAACGGGCAGCGGGAACGGTAACTCGCACGGGGGGAAGACATCCTTCTCTGTCGGACGATGACGTTGCCAGGACCCAATGAAGCGGGCGGAGGAAGGGGGATATGGAGAGACTGGGGAGGGTGAGATGGCGGGGCTCTCGGGGATGATACGATATGGCAGGGTGGGCGGCGCATCGTCAAACCGCGTGAATCGGGAGAGCCCCGCACGGCCATCCCCATCCCGACGTGCCTTACGCCGTCCTCTTTCCTTTCCTTTCCTCTGTCATTTTTGCTCTCCTCCTGCGTGGGCGAGCGTGAACGCGTGGGTGCAGCCTCTCGATGCCTGAGGGGTGGTGGTGGTGGTGGAGGTGGTTGCGTGCATCTATGTGTGTATGTGTGTGTGTGGGCTCTTCCTTTTCCTCCTCCTTCTAGAGCTGGTGATGATGACGGGGAGGTCACCGCTGCTGTCACGACGTGTATCCGTATCGAGCCCGGGAATCACCCCTTCCCACAACGACCCTTTTTTTGCTGTATAGCAGACGATGGGAGAAGAGAGGAGAGGGGGAAAGGGGGAAGGGGGAGTGACCTTCGAGACGAGGGGAGAGAGCCATGAAGAGATTGTGGCGGTGGCAGAGAAATTCAATACGCCTTCATCGCAGAACAAGGCCGCGCAGGTCTGTTGCCCTTGGACTGGGTTCTGGCAAACGCGTGACAGGACGCGATGGTTGAACGCCGTCGCTGCAGCTAGGCTGCTCCCTTCCTCCTCCTTTTCCCTAACTGCGCTTACCTCTCCCCCACCAGTAACAGTGAGGCCGAGGCAATAGAGGTCGGAGGAGGGAGGAGCAAGGGGGAAGGGAGGGACTGTGGAGTGGTGGTGAGAGGGCGTACTACCCCCCTCCCCCCCCAAATAGCGGGACACGACAGGCTTGTGCTGCTAACGAGCTAACCGTCCCTTCTCACTCCCTATCCCATTTCTTTCCTGTTGGTCTGGTCCCTGGTGACTTGCCCCCTTCCCAGCAGCCTTGCCTGCCCGTTTGTTTGCAAATCTCTGCACGCTCGCTGTTGTCGTCTCTACCTTTTCTCTTTTCCTTTCCGCCTCCCCCCCCGCTCTCTTTCTCTCTCTCTCTCGCCCTTCTTTGACCCTCCCTCTAACACGTCACAAGTACACAGCACTTTCACGAGCATATACGCGCCATCTCCCTCACTGACCTAGAAACTACCACAAAGATTTCCAGAGGCAGAGCCCTCTCTTTGTCGACTGTGCCTGCACACGCAGCGTTGGTGGTGGGAGGTGGGGAGGAGGTGGCGCCATAATCATGCGCACCTTTGTTTTTATCAGTGGTATACCCGATTTCCTCTTGCAGCCCATCTTCGCAAATGAAAAGGAAGGCGGCAACGGCGTTAATGGCCAAGCCGCCAGCAAGTCGCTCGCCCGTTCCAAGTTCGATTCACGCTTTGAGCGACTGCGTCGACTTCTCGTGGAACATTCTGCAGGTGTGATGCTCACGATGCATCTGGAGTCGAAGGGCTACGCGCTGGCTCTCTACGCCTCCGAGGGTGAGGCGTTGGCGGCGTGCAAGGCGGACATCACCCCAGAGCAACCGGGTCGCAAGTATCCACCGTTGCGCTTGCGCATCATCGAGAGGGAAAAGCCACGCCCACCTGAGCCGGTGTACAACCCGTACCTCTCGGTGGAAGGAGAGGAGGTGGCCAAGGTCGATCTTGCAGATACCCGTGGCTTGGAGCTTGTCTATCGTGGACGTGCAGTAGCGAAGTGGTGTCCCCGCACGCTGGCGGGCGAGGATTGCTTCTTTGGCGTCTCCTGTTTGAAATTGCACCGAGCTGCTGTGCAGAAGACGGTGCGCAAGCGTCCTCGAATCGATGAGGATGATGCTGCTGCTGCTTCCCACACCGTCGAAGGCCGCACGACGAAAGAGCAGCAGATAGCCGTGAAGCGTCTGCTCTCCTCGATCCAGGAAGCCCGGACCGTCTTGGCCCCACCTACTCTCGCCATGTGTGGCTGCACTTCCGTCCCAGTTTCCGTGGAAGAGATGAAGATACTGTTTGACTTGATGAGTCCCGAGCCCGTGCAGGGGACGGCGTCTCAGTCGTGCACGCCCCTTCTGAGTGACCCCACATACCAGTCGGTACTTCAGCGTGTCGAGGCGGCACTAACTTCACACGGGGGGCCTACCAACTCCACATCCTCCTCACCACACCAGGTTCTCGCTTGGTTCCCTCGTCTCAGTTGCTCTGGCGGCGCGCCTTGGAACTGGACGCTTGAGTCGGAGCAAGGGCTAGCGCTGCTACGCCAGCGGTGTCCTCTACCTTTGAACGGTGCTCCTACACCACTGGAACGCGACTTGTACACTCAGCGTCTTTGGTACCATATGAATCAGCTAAACCAATGCCGCAGTGCGCAGGAAGTCCTTCGCATGCTGTGCTGTAGCCGCCGCGTCCAAGACGCTCTGCGCCGTTACGAAGAGGAGGCTCATTCAGAAAAATCTGGGTTGGCGGTGGCGCCGCCCTCCGCAGCTGATGAAAAAGCGACGGGCACGCTTTCCTTGTGCTTGGAGCCATGGCTGTACCTTCCCACAGTAGGGGTTGAGGTGACAGCGTACATCGAGCGTGGCGGCCGTCAGATTCGCGGTGTGCTGCAACGCTATGCACAGCTGCGTCTCATGACCTCCGCCACGCTTTTGGCTGGTGTGGCGTCTCCTCCAAAGATTAATATGCACAACACAGACAGCGAATACGAAGATGTGAATCAACTCTTGTCGCGGTACGCCGTCCTCGACGCCTCCGCTGACGCTGTCGCTGAAGACAGCCTTGCGAAGGAGCTGCGAGTTCTTCAGCGAAGCTTTGCTGACGCCGTGAGCGACATTGCATTACATTTACAGGCCCGGCAAGATGCTATTGGTGGTGATGCGGCTGCCTGGTGCGTGCACCTCGCGGCCGTCCTCGATCCCAGTGTGGCGCTGACCGCCGGACCACCACCAGCGGTGAGGCTCCTCTCGGTTTCACCGTATCACCAGGCGCTGGAGGAGTGCCCGATGTACTCCGCATTGAAACCGCGCGACAGTAAGGAGGATGTGGCGGCGAAGACGTCGGCCGCCACCGCGCCGCCCTCTCGACCAACGAGGGTGGAGGTCACGTGGAACACCCAACGGCATCCGCACATTCCCCTTTTCCCCCGTGAACTTCTTGAGAAATTGCGTGTCGGCACGGGGTCACCGTAACGACGTTTCACAATCTCCACATACCGCTGCCCCTTTTTTCATTTTTATGTGGCGTGTGGATCCGCATAGGTATGCGCGGATGTCGAGGGGGTGGGTGGGAGGAGGAATGGATGGAAGGAACGCCACTGGTGGGGGCAAAAGGTGGTGGCACCGGCTGGCGGCACCCTCCCCTCCCCTTCCTTCGTCCTTGGCCCCCCCTTTTTTTTTTCGCCTTCTCTTCTCTCGTTTAAGAGGGGCGTTACACCACAAAATCGATTCGGACAGAGGCTCCGTTGCTCTGCGCGACGTCATCGCGATTGTTGGCCAAGGGATCCGTTGTGGCGGTGATCGTGGTGGTAAGGACCCCCCTCACCCCCTTTTACTTCCTTCCCTCTCATCTCTCCACCCGTTACTCCTCCAAGATAGATCGGTCCCTCTCAACAGAGGTGCACCACGTCTTTGTGGCGCTATGGACACACATATGGGTGTTTTCCTGCGATGAGGAAGCCAAACGCCCACGTGTCTTCCATCTCTGCGTCGTTCGCTGCTTCGGGATCTTCCGGAGGGTCTCAGGGCGAAAGTGCATGGGAACATTTCTGTCTCTGGGTCCTGCCTTCTCCTCTTCTTGGGGTTCCTGTCTCGTTGCTCAGGTTTCGCGTCGCCGTGGCCACTAGCGGCCAGTGTGACGGCCGCCCCTCTCCCACTCTCCTTCCCCATTTTCTGTCTACCTTCTCTCCCATAAACATATCTCGTATTCTGTAGGGTGTCCACCTCCCCCATAGGTGTGCAATTCCCTGACAAACACCTTTTGCGTACACACACACACACACACACACACACACACACAAACGCCCTCCCCCCCTTCCCAGACACAGCTCTGCCGCTGCCTCGCTCTTCTTTTCTCTAAACTGTACTCAACGCATCGTCTTCCCCGCCGCCTCACCCTCTCGCCTGTTTCGCGTCTCCGTGCAGGAGTGGGAGAAGAGAACACAAAAGGAGTCTTTCGTGGCCCCCTTTTACCCCCTCCGCCTTCTCTCTCCCTCCCCCCTTTCTCTCTCTCTCTTTCTCTACAAACAGAAAGAAGATGCCGCCCAAGGGTAAGCGCGGGACTTCGAAGGTAAAAGTCGCATCAGCTGCTTCCGCAGCACCTGTGACCGTGCCTTTGGTCACATCTGCCGCCTCGCAAACCCCAACTAAAGCAACCCCCGCCTCCTCTGTCAGGTCCGCATCCTCACCATCCGCTTCTTCCGCGCGATCCCCCCAGTCGAAGATGGTAACAACGCCCATGAAGATGACGTCGATCGCTGGCGGCGGAAGCCCCGCAGCAACATCGGCAACTCCCATAATCCGCACACCATCGCAGAGCCGAACACCGGTTCAACAGGGCAACAGTGTGGGCTCTGCGGAGCTTGCCCCCGAGAAGAAATCCTTTCCGGCCTCTCCGAAGGTGCTTCGGGTTCCAGCTAACAGCCCTGTACCAGCCTCCTCTTCCTCCTTACCTTCTAGAAAACTCCCCCGACCATCAAGCACGCCTGGGGAGGAGGTTCCTGGCAGTGGCGCCGACAAAGATACTGCGAAGGCAGAGCACGTTGCCGTCGAAACCACTGCCAAATTGCCGAAGAGGCATCGGCGTCGCACAAGAGATACCCTTGCCTCTTCCGATCCCACCACGTCTGGCGCTGTGGCTGGCGGCCGATCGTCTACGGAGGCGGACTTCGTCGAGCACTTCATTCGCGAGTCCAAAGTGATTGCACCGGATGTGAGCGGTATCCGGTGTCTAGCCGTGCATCCATCAGAGAGAGAACTTGTGGTGGCACGCGAGAACGGCTCGCTGGTGCGTTATGCCATCACATTTTTTCAAGGTGTCCCGCAGTTCGTGCGTCGCCGCCATACCGGTGGTCAATCCCAACGCACGATTACAGGTCTCGCGTACGTGACACTGCCTTCAGCCCAGACCTCCGCTGTATCGCCAGCGGTGCATAACAGGCTGCCAGTGTCGCACGACGTCCTTCTCGCGTCCATGATGTCGGGTGAGATCGTTGTGTATGACGCAGAGCTGCTTGCTCCCATCGCGCTGCACCAACGCAGCGGTGGTGCCATCTGGGCCCTCCATGTTGTCAGCTCTGAGTGCATCTATGTGGCCAGGGCGGACGGAAGCTGGCAACAGCTGCGTCTCACCTGCAAGCGAGACGGTACAGTGCCCACGCTGGAGCTGGTGCGCATGGTTTCTGGTGTGAGCGGAGCGGACCGGGCCTTGTCTGTGACGGCGTCGGTCTCTTTGCGTATGGCGGTGGGAACGGACGATGCGGGAAACGTGCACGCCTGGCGTCTCCCTGTCGGTGTGTCAGCGCAGAGCCGTTCGGCAGGCGAGGGGAACGAGGGGGATGCGGACGCGGCGACTGCCTCTGGCCGAGGCTTGGCCGAACACGAGGCGCTGTGGACGACCAGGATAGCGAGCGGAATCGCTCTCAGCTGCGCGGTGGTGGGCGGCACGCGCCGCCCATGTGTTGTTGTGGGGACGTCGATGGGCGACGTGGCGCTGCTGGATGCCGCACATGGCCATGTCTTCCAAACTTTCTCACAGCACAAAGGTCCCGTCACAACACTCGTCGTACAGGGCGACGCGGTCGTGTACGCCTCGGGCTGGCATGAAAGCCTACGCAGTTACCGGTGCAACACGGAAGGGGAGTGGTACCCGGCCGAGGTGAAGCGTCGCACGCATTATCATGAGGCGAGCCAGTTGGCGCTGCTGCCGCACCACCAGCTTCTTCTCTCCGCCTCACGGGACAGCACCATCATGTATGCCGCGACGTCGCAGCTTTTCCACACCCCTGCAGTGTACCTGACGACCACGACCCAGCAGTTCGCCTATGCAGCACAGCGAGGGCTCCTCCTCCAGTCCCGCTTCGACACCATCGAGGCTTTCCACATGGACGGGGCGGGACGTCATTGGGTGCCTTTCTTTGGTCACCGCCTCGCCGGCCGCTTTCACCTCTCTGGGCTCTGGTGTGATCCGAAGCTCGACTATATCGTCTTCACAACGGAGGAGCGGCTTGAACTGCTGAAGGTTGTGTGGCGTACCAACGCGGCTCGGGCTATTTCTAGAATCGAGGTGGTTCTGGAGCTGCCCGCTCGTAACGGGATTGTGGATGTGTGCTGGACGCCGGAGGAGGCACAGGCGGGGTGGCACTTATCGCCTCGTGGGAACGATACAGCGCCTGCCGCAGAGACGACCGCGTCCTCCGCCGCAGCGAGCCAACTTTACGTGCTGTATGACGACACGGTCGCGTGCGTCACCCTTGCGGAGGGGTATCCGGTGGTGAACACGACCATTCAGGTGCGCGGTCACCAACTTCCAGGCGACTCGCTGCGGCCGTACCGCGTTCTGCGCCGTCCTGTCACGCCTGCAAAGAAACCGTCTGCGGCCGCTGCCAATCGACAGCGGTGTGACGAAGCGGGGGATGCCCTCACCGAGCGGGAGGAAGAATTGGTCATCTATGGACATCGCGGTAGCTGCCGTCTGCGTTTGATGATGGACGGCACTCCTGACGTGGATTCCCTTGTTGCCGATCTCGATGATACTTATGAGTTGGTGCAGGAAGTGCCCACTCTGCGTTGCGAGTCGTCTTGCCATCACACAAGCAGAAGTAGCGATGGTGCGCGTGTCTCCCAGCGAGCGAGAACGGAGACCTCTACCCCTACCTCTGCAGAACCGGCGCAGTTGCAGCAGACCACGACATTGGTGGGGCTGTCCACCACGCAGAATCGGTACTTTGTGGGGCCGGTGCTGAGCTCTTCCTCTGCGGCGGTTACCCCGATGCCGGCAACATTGCCGCACGACGTGCGCTGGATCGCTCGGATCGCATCGTCGCAGAAGGCCGCAGCAGGGGAGGCCGCCACATACCGATACCTTGGTTATTTCAGTCGGGGACTGCTGGTTAGCACCAGCAATGCTTGGCACATGGTGCGCCGCATGAGCGTCGAGGCAGCGTTCGTCGTCCACGGCGGCACGGAGGTTCTCGTCCTGGACCGCAATCTGGAGAAGACGCTGGAGGCTCTCCCGATGTGCTGGAAGGTGCGGCGATTCGGTAACTAAGAGAGGGAAAGAGAGCGAGGACAGCAAACGACGTCAGGTGTGGTATCTTTGGCACTCTTGGGAGAGAAGGAGGGAAGGAGGAGGGGCGCGTGCGACTCTGCCCTAGCTGATTTCTGTGCGTATTTTTTCTTTTTTACCCCCTCCTGCTCCTCCTGCCTCCCTTCCTCTTCTCGACTGTTTCGGTGAGCTCCCTCCTCCGCCAAGCCTCCCCCCCATTTCTCTTTCTTTCCGTCATGCGCGCGCCTTCTCCCTCTCTGGGAGTTCAGCCCCGCCGGATGGGGCGCCGTTTCCTCCCCTTCTCCCTTTTTTGTGTTTGAGGGTCGCTCGTCGAGAGAGGGGAGGGGGTGGCCGTCTGCCCTTCTCTTCTCCCCTTTCCCTCACCCCGCTTCGTGTCCCTGAATAAGTGGTGCGTGTTGATGTTGTGTTCTTCGGGTAACCTTTTGTTAAGCTTCTCTATCTTCCTTCCCCCCCTTCTTAAGAAATCGTAAGTAACGAAGAACATATTCTGCTTCTTCCTGTTTCTTTTCGTTCATCTCTGTCCTCTCCTCTCTAAACGGAACGGAGGTGCCGTCACCCTCACCTCCTTTGCTCGATCCCCCTTCATCTAACAGGGGGATCGAAAAGAAACTTTGCGGTTCGGACTTGAGCCCGCGTGTTGGAGCGGTGGAGGGCGAGGACTTTCTCAACGATGACGAGCACCGAGCGGCACGCATCTCTGCTCCCCCTGTTCTTGCTATTGGCGCTCTTGGGACTGTACGAGCTCTGCAGGGTTATGGTTGCCGTTCGCACGGGAGTACCGCGCGCGTTCGATCGCGAGGTGGATCGGGGGGGGGGGGTGGATGACGACCATTGCAATCCCAGAAGCTATCCTTGTACTTCAGCCTTCCCTCTGAGTGTGTGTAGCCACCACAGGGGTGGCGAAGGGCGGAGTCATGCGTGCGTGGCTGGTTGCTGCTACGCCGTCTCTCCCCTTATCCTCTTTCGCCCCCCTTCCTTCGTCTCTTCATCTGGTGGGATGGCCCACCGTCTCCCAGGTGGTTTCACAACCCGCGTCACCCTTCAGGGGCCGGTACTGCGTGGCACACGCACGCACCTATCTATAGGGCGGAACTCCTCTCCTTCGCTCCTCCTCACGCCAGCCTCAGCGTACAGGCTCACGCTTGCACGTATACACCCACACGAAAGCGAGCCAACACAAGAATTGCATCAAGCCCTCATCCAACTCCCTTCCATCTTTTCTTTTTGGACGCCTTCTCCTCCCCCTCTCCCCCCTGCCTCGATCTTGGAGGGGTTCGACCACAACGGGAGGTCCGCGAGTGGACTCGTCATTTTTTTTCTTTCGTGTGCCATGGAAACAGAGAATGTTGTCGCCCATGATGCCGAGGCCACCTATCCCTCTTCCTATCCCGCTGGTGTTTTCGTCGTAACGTCGAAGCAGCAGCTCGCGCACGTAGTCGCGCGACTGCGAGCGGCAAATCTTCTGAAACCAGGACGCAACGTCACCGTGTTCGATGCAGAGCACTTCGCCGAAGTGGTGCACGTGAACAGCGCTGTCTTACATACGACGAGTAAGGTCTATCGCAGCTGCTGCGACACGCCTTGTGCTATCAGCTCGTCGACGGTACCGCAGCTGAAGGAGAGGATTCGAGAGGGAGTAGGGGAGACGATGTGCATCTCTCCCCTCCACAGGACTCTCCTGCGTCTTTATGAAACTTCTCTACCGGACGAGTCAGCGACGGCGTCCTCGGATGCCACTGTGGCAGACCCACACTTTGGCGATGCGGATGATCATTTCTGCGTGACATCGACAAGTATTTCGGGTCCGAGTTTCGATAGATCATTACCGGCGACGCTGCCGCTCTCCTTCGTAGCTCCATTTCATTGTTCCTCTTCCCCGCGCCAGGACGTGGAGCTTTTCACGGTATGCAACACCGCCGGTGCTCATCAGTTTCTCTCGCTGCTCCGCACGTCTCGTAGCCAACGAGCCCACAATGGCCTACATCCTTTCTACATGGCTGTGCACGTTGTCGGTGAGCTCTCCAGTACTGCCTTGAAGGATATCCTTTCCCCGCAAAGTTGGCAGAGTGGCGTAGTGGAGGCTTCAGGCTCACTGCTGCCAACTTTATCCCCTCCAGTGGCCTATGTTCGCGGTGTACGTCGGTATCATCGCGTCTGTTGTCCAGACCTGTCAGACATGCCTTCTGCTCTCTTTGCGCTTCGCCGTGCGTCGTTACAGCAGCGCTGCCCGCTACGCTCCCTCTCTCCGCCCTTACCGGACGTCGGCCGGCAATCGAAGGCTTCCGTTTCGCATTCATCGTCGATGCCTCGGATCTCGGATCCACCCTCGGAGTCCTGCGACGCCCAGAGTTGTCGTAGCGCCAACGTCTTTACATTCTCAGAGCTTTTCGGTGGTATCGGCATGTTCCGCACAGCTCTCGAGCCGGTCGGCGGGCGGTCCATGTTCGCTGTCGAGTTCGCATTGCCTGCGCAGGCGGTGTATACAATGAATCACCGCTGCTGGCACGATTGCGCTCCATCGCTGAAGCTGCCCAATGCCAGGCCCTGGACCGACGGCAGGAGAGAGGAGAGCGGCGGCGGCACGGCTGAGCGCACACCTCCCACTTTCCCTACTGCTACCACCACCACAGCATTGCAGAACTCCGTCGCGGATGCTGCAACTCTTCTTGTAGGCGACATCACGGAGATACCAAGCTGCTTCTTCCCCCATCATGACGTGCTCACCGGTGGCTTTCCGTGCCAGAGCTTTGCCAAAGCTGGGACTGCGGCAGGACTGCACGCCGAGAAGGGTGCCCTTTTTTATGAGGTGGTGCGGGTACTTGCCGCTACCCAACCCGCCGTTTTCCTCCTCGAGAATGTGGAGCACCTTGTGGAGGTCGAGGCGGGGGCACAGCTCCATGAGATATTGATGAAGTTACGCTACCCTCTAGGAGCTTCCACCGCCACCACCACCGTCACCGGTGCTACCGACGGTAGCTGCCACGACGCTGACCTCAATGCTGTGTTGGAGTACGAAGTGCGACACGTTGTCGTGGACGGTGGCCTTCTGACCCCACAGACTCGAAGGCGCGTGTATTTTTTTGGATTCCTCACGGCCCCAGCCCAGGATGGGGTGGATGTGCAGCCCTTATCCTCGATGGCTCGGTACATCCTCCCTGAACGAGGTGAGGAGGCTCGAAGAGTCGCCGCCAAGGTGGTAGCGGATGCCGTGCGACGTGTGCAGGAGGCGTCCGATGCGTCTTCGTACCGCACGGTCAGCGATCTGCTGGTGGCTCCATCAACACGGGAGATACCCTGCTCTGCCGTGCTTCGCCGCCGGTGCGACGCCGACGTGCACGCCGTGGGTGACACAAACTGCAACAAAGAGGTTGTGCGTATGACGGGCGAAGACTTGCGACTCACCCCCACCCAGTGGGAGGCCGTCCAGCGCAGTCGCACGTTCCGGCAAAATCCGCTGTGGCGCCTGTGCGACCTACGTGGCCGCGCTCGCACCTTGTTGGGCAGTTATCGCAATAGCTATCAGCTGTACTCAGAGTTCGTGCCGTTCTCGGACATGTTGACGTTCGAGGAGGTGCGCGAGTGGTTGCAGCGTATCCCGGAGGTCACACGTTTCTCCTCTTCTTCCACTGCCTCTGGTGATGCGACGAAGGGCAGTCCGACTGTCAGCGCGGGGTCGCCACCGCTCCGCCTCTTCGCTCTTCGCGAGTGCGCGCGCCTGCAAGGCATCGCAGATGATTTTATCCTCCCGCATGACGCCTTTCACGAGGCAGCGCAGGCTTCTTCCGCTGCTGCGGTTGCCACGGCGGCAGTCCCAGCTCCTTCCGCAGCAATACTACGGCAGATCCCCTCAGGGGCGGTGTACAAACTGCTGGGGAATGCGGTGAATCCCCGGGTGGTGACATGCCTTGGTGATGCGCTAGCGTCGTACTTACGAGAGCGGCGTCGCAGCTAAGCAGTGAAGTTAGTGAACGCCGTAGACGTGCGAAGAACAGCAGCACCCCCCCCCCAAAAAGAGAGAGAAGAGAATGCAGGGAAAAGAGAAAAAAGGGTCAAGGGAAGACGTGGAGGAGGCGAGCCGTTCGGAAGTGATGTGACTGGAGGAGGTGGAGAGGGGAGGGGAGGAAGTTATGTGAGCGGGTACAGCGCTCTCCTCCCTTCGTATTTCTCTCGCTCTGGTGCAGCACTTCGGTTCTCCTCCTCCTTCCTCTTTCCTCGCATCTCTTCCTTCGTTTGTCGCTGGTAAGGCGTCGCTCCGTTCTTCTATCCTCACACCACTAAACCTCGGTCGCACACACGAGATGAAGTATGCAAAGAGGGGGGCTGGTGGGAAGCCGTGGGGTAGGGGCAGGTGTTGCTGACTTCCTGTGATACAAGATGTGTGGAAAGAGAAGCGGAAAGGGAAGGGCGGGGGTGCGGGGGGGGGGAGGGAGAGGGTACCACCAGAGATTCGTTTGTCTCCCTTCCTCCTCCGCCTCTTTCTGCGTCTCTTCCTTTCTCACCTTGTCCCACCAGACCAGCCCCACCATGCCTCCCCAAAGGAGGGCCAGCTGGTACACACACACACTCACACACACACATTGAAATACGATGCAGGCAAAGCGGTGAGTGGCATATAAGGGATGACTTCCTCACCGTCTCTTTGAGTGCCATTCCTCCTTCCGCGGACTTCTTTTCTTCTCCTTTCCCCCTCTTTCCTCCTGCAAATCGACCTTGTGCTGCGCTTCCATTTTTCTTTTCTTGTTGTCCATCGATGCCACACACACTCCATCTTTTCTCTCCCCCCCTTCTCCTCTCGCCCTCACTCGATATCTGTTTTGCACTACTTCATGTTCTTGAACTTGCCAAACATATATATATATATATATATATACATTTATTTATTCCCCGATATCACTCTTACGGGTTGGAACCTCAGAGTGAAACCGTTCAAGTTACTTTCTCTCTCTCAACCTTTTGCATCGCCCATCATGCCGCCGAAGGCTGGACAGACCAAGAAGGCCAAGATGGAGGCCGCCACGAAGGGGGCGAAGAAGACGGCGAAGAAGTGGAGCAAAGGCCAGTCCCGCGAGGCGCTGCAGAACGCTGTGATGTTCGACAAGGAGACGTACGACAAACTTCGCAGCGAGGTGCCCAAGTACAAGCTCATCACCCCTTCCATCATCTCGGACCGTCTCAAGATCGCCGTGTCCATCGCCGCCGCCGGCCTCAAGCAGCTGTGCCGTGAGAAGCTGATCCGCCTGGTGTCGTGCTCCAGCAAGACGCGTGTGTACACGCGCATCGTGCAGGCGGCACCGGCCGCGCCAGCGGAGGCCGCTGCGGTCCCGGCTGCGTAAAGGCCCGAACGGGGAAAGACGTGTGTGCGTGAAAGCGAAGAGCAGCCGTGTTCATCGGCGAACGCGCCCGCAGATGCAGGGGGGAAGAGGAGGGGGAGATGCAAAGGGAAGGAGACATGCAGAACTCTCCCTTCGGCTCGTTCCGCTCTTCACGTATTTCTGCCCGAGGTGGAGACGACCGAACTTTTGGGCTGGACGTATCGAGCTGGACTTACACAAAGGGATTTTTTTTCTGTGGGCCCGGTGTCTCTGCGACATGTGGCCTGCAGCCTTTTGTATTGCCCCCCTCCTTTCTTTGCATCATCCCCTTTCGCATTCCACGTGCACATCTTCTCGCGTGTAGGCGCGCACGCACCCACACCCACACACGCATCCGTGATCTCGCGCGTCTGTGGGACTTCTGAACGGAGCTAGAGGGTACTCACCCTCACTCTCACTCTTTCTTTCGTTTGATAACTCGATCCGCCCATCCATGTTGTGTCCTCTCGTTTCGAGTTGAGTTTTCTTTTTCCTTTCGAGTTGTTTTTAGCTACTTTCCTCCTTTAACTCAGCATCAAACCCCCTCCAAAGTACCCAACAACAGACGCCGATGAAGTCTTCTCACGGTGCACACCCAACGTAATGTGCGGAAAGTTGTGGTTACCTCTGGTGAGGAGTGAAGGGGATACCGAAGTAGACGGCGAGAGAGGCGGCGACGTTGGCGGGGAGGGAGGAACAGCGGGAAAGTGGCATTGATGATCGCACCGTACCTACGCCGCTTCGAAGTCCTTCTTTCTTTGTCGTCTCGACTCGTTTTCTGCCGGAGGGGTGGGGTTTCGGTGTACGGTACGTCTGTCAGCGGTGCGTCCCTCTCGCTCTCTCTCTCATTCCCTTGCTCTTCATCCTTTGCTCCTCCTCCTATCCCTGCGCCTTTTTCTTCTCCACTTCCTCTTTTCATCGCCTCTCTGAAGCTCCTTTTCGTTGTATCGCAGTCTTTAGCGAGTCCCCGCTGCTTCGCGGCGTCGTGCTTCTTCGTTTGGCCCATCCTCTCTCTCTCCCTGTGAAATCGAGTACAATTCGCGTGTTCTTCCGCACATAGGGAGACATCTTTTCGCACTTATCCGCCCTTCGAATCACTGTTGTGCCGCCGTTACAGTTTTCACTTATTTCCTCCCGGACGCTACCCGAACTCCCACAAACGCGCATCTACAGTCGTAAGGGCAACCCGGCGGAGATGCTTTCTCGTGTGCAGTCCGCGCTGGTTCGCCGCGCCTGCGGCATGCGTGCGGCGTCGTCTGCAGCCCCGGCCGCTGCCGCTGCTGCGAAGCCGGCGGAGCACAAGGGCCGCGTGGGGTACGTGTCGCAGGTCATCGGTGCCGTGGTGGACGTGCACTTCGCGGAGGGCGTGCCGCCGGTGCTGACGGCGCTGGACGTGACGGAGGACCTCGGCCGTGAGGAGCCGCTGACCCTGGAGATCGTGCAGCATCTTGACGCGAACACCGGCCGCTGCATCGCGATGCAGACGACGGATCTGCTGAAGCTGAAGTCGAAGGTGGTGTCGACGGGCGGCAACATCTCTGTGCCTGTTGGCCGCGAGACGCTTGGGCGGATCTTCAACGTGCTGGGCGACGCGATCGACCAGCGCGGCGTTGTGGGCGAGAAGATGCGCATGCCGATCCACGCCGAGGCGCCGAAGCTGTCGGACCAGGCGGCGGAGGACACGATCCTGACGACCGGCATCAAGGTGATCGACCTCATCCTGCCGTACTGCAAGGGCGGGAAGATCGGGCTGTTCGGCGGTGCCGGCGTGGGGAAGACGGTGATCATCATGGAGCTGATCAACAACGTTGCGAAGGGCCACGGTGGCTTCTCTGTGTTCGCTGGCGTTGGCGAGCGGACGCGCGAGGGGACGGACCTGTACCTGGAGATGATGCAGTCGAAGGTGATCGACCTGAAGGGGGAGTCGAAGTGCGTGCTTGTGTACGGCCAGATGAACGAGCCGCCGGGCGCACGTGCGCGTGTGGCGCAGTCGGCGCTGACGATGGCTGAGTACTTCCGCGACGTGGAGGGCCAGAACGTGCTGCTGTTCATCGACAACATCTTCCGCTTCACGCAGGCGAACTCTGAGGTGTCGGCGCTGCTGGGGCGCATTCCTGCTGCGGTGGGCTACCAGCCGACGCTGGCGGAGGATCTCGGTATGCTGCAGGAGCGCATCACGTCGACGACGAAGGGGTCCATCACGTCCGTGCAGGCGGTGTACGTGCCCGCGGATGATATCACGGATCCTGCGCCGGCGACGACGTTCTCGCACCTGGATGCGACGACTGTGCTGGACCGTGCCGTGGCGGAGTCTGGCATCTACCCCGCGGTGAACCCGCTGGAGTGCGCGTCGCGTATCATGGACCCCGACGTGATTGATGTGGACCACTACAACGTCGCGCAGGACATCGTGCAGATGCTGACCAAGTACAAGGAGCTGCAGGATATCATTGCGGTGCTGGGTATCGACGAGCTGAGCGAGGAGGACAAGCTTGTGGTGGACCGCGCGCGCAAGGTGACGAAGTTCCTTTCGCAGCCGTTCCAGGTCGCGGAGGTGTTCACCGGCATGACTGGCCACTACGTGCAGCTGAGCGATACGGTGGACTCGTTCTCGGGCCTGCTGATGGGCTCGTACGACCAGATCCCGGAGATGGCGTTCTACATGGTTGGCGGCATCAAGTCTGTGCTGGAGAAGGCGAAATCGATGGCTGAGGAGGCTGCTGCGATGGAGAAGCAGCGCCGTGCTCGCCAGGCCGCGAACGCCGCGTAGTGGTGGGGGTGAGCGGGGTATGGCGATGGGGGAGCTCGGCGAGTGGTGGCGCGCCCTTCTCACGCGAGGCGGGATGGGGTGTAAGGGGACGTGCATGGGGCACGTGCACACACTCAGCACGGTGCTCTCTCTCCGTCTCTCTCTCTCTCGTGGTTTACGTCGCTCCCTCCGAGGGGAGGCGAAGAACGGACTGGACGGAGAGGAGGGCGGAGGGAATGGCACAACCCCTACTTTGGAGGTTGCCTACATCCTCTCCCCTCCCAAATCTGTGTTTTGCGTGACCCCTATGAATGGGTGTTCCCAGCTCGAAGAACAAACCTGCAGCAGGAACAGACAGCTCATATGTACGGCGCTACTGGCAGATGACGTCTCGACGGTGCAAAGGCCTTTTTTCCTCCCCGTACGGAAAGGGGGTATGCAGGAGAGAGAAGTGAGGATTTGATGGGTACGAGGGAGAGGGGGGAGTTCTGTCGTCGTTCGATCGTCTTTCTCTCAGTTGCCTGACGGTGTGTGTTTTGTTTTGGAGGATTTCATTCAGCGGCTTGCCTCCATGGCTTTGTTCGTGTCTGAGGGCGAGGTGGTGGGATGGAGCACGAAACGAGGAGATGTGGGTGTGTGCGTATACCGATGACGTTGTACAAGAAGGTGAGGGTGCCGCATCGTGGACCCCTCTCTCTCTCTCTCTCGGTGTGTCTGCGCATCGCACTTGCTTCCTCCGCGCTTCCCGCTCCCGTCCTCAATCCCCCCCTTTTTTCCCCCTCCTCCTCCCCCTATTCGTTTCTTTCATAAAGAGAGAGGGGGGTAGTAGTAGTAGCAGCAGCAGATTTTTTTTGTTGGTTTGTAGGAAAAGCATGAGTGGACAGGATGGTGGCTTCTCTCCTTCTATGGGGAGAGGGGCAGGGTCGGTATATATAGAGATCCATGTGGGGGTGGTGGTGGAGGGACTATGTGATAGTGTGGCGGAGACGAGGGCAGGAAAAGAGAGGAGAGGAGTTGTAGAAGAGAAGCGGATAGTGTTCTTGGGTGATGATGGTGACGACCTTGCGTGTCCGCTTCCCTTTCCTGCTTCTCCTCTTCGTCTTTCCTTGACCGCCTCTTCCTTCTCCTTCCCTTTCTCTCCTATTCGAACTGGAGCGCCACGTGAGTAGGTGCAACAAGAATAAAAAAGGCTTGACATGAGGGTTAAGGACGGGTATCGGATAGGAATGATGCGGTGTCCATTCCCTTTCTCCCGTGACCGCCGATCTGTTGAAGCGCTGCGTCTGCCTGGCACCCCCTTCCCATTCGTGCATGCAGTTGCCTCGTTCGCATCCCCTTCCGATGCCTTCTCCCGGCTGTGTAAACAGGGAGGTGTTGGTAGACGCTGCCGACGAGGGGAGGGGCCCAGACGACAATGATGGTAAGGGTAGTGGTGGTGGTGGCGATGCCCCTCTCACGTTCGCGAGCAGTACCTAGCTTGCAGCTTTGGATATCGGGCTTACGCAGGCAGACTCTTCCTGCACGCGTCGCGTCTTCCCCTTACCCTCGGAGGAGGTTGGAGGACCAAGATCCCATCCCAACTTCTCTTAGTACCTTTCATAACAACACATCTCCCCTTCCCCACCACACACCTGCATTATATGTGTATGTGTGTGTGGTTCTTCTAACCGTCAAAGGCGATAGCGAGACCTCCGCCCCCCCCCCCCCCCCCCCCACTTCGCTCTCCTTTGAGTACGACGCCGATGCGCGTGTATGTATGTGTTCCCTTACTCTCTTCCCCTTCTCTCTCCTCCCTTTTTTCCTTTGTATGTATGCTGGTGTTGGATGGGGTGGTATTTTTTTCTTCTGTTTGTGTTTCCCTTGCTACCTCTTCCTTCGCTTCTTCTCCTTATCCGCCGTCCCTCCCCCTTCCCTGTACGCGGGCATTCGACTTTTCCGTTCTCTTTCTCTCTCTCTCTCTCATTCCTTTGCCTACCTTCTCTCTCTCCCCACCTGGAGAGTCAGAGTGAGCTAGCGATTCCTCCTCCTCTCCCCCTCCTCCCTCCTCTTCCCCCCATTTTTCCTTTTAGCAGTGGCGCTGACCGCGCAGTGTAAAAGTGCGCCATATCCTCCCTCCCTCTCTCTTCTCCGTCGTCTCCCCTCTTTTCCTCATAAGGATACATCGGTAAACCCGGACGCTACCCGAACTCCCACAAACGCGCATCTACAGTCGTAAGGGCAACCCGGCGGAGATGCTTTCTCGCGTGCAGTCCGCGCTGGTTCGCCGCGCCTGCGGCATGCGTGCGGCGTCGTCTGCAGCCCCGGCCGCTGCCGCTGCTGCGAAGCCGGCGGAGCACAAGGGCCGCGTGGGGTACGTGTCGCAGGTCATCGGTGCCGTGGTGGACGTGCACTTCGCGGAGGGCGTGCCGCCGGTGCTGACGGCGCTGGACGTGACGGAGGACCTCGGCCGTGAGGAGCCGCTGACCCTGGAGATCGTGCAGCATCTTGACGCGAACACCGGCCGCTGCATCGCGATGCAGACGACGGATCTGCTGAAGCTGAAGTCGAAGGTGGTGTCGACGGGCGGCAACATCTCTGTGCCTGTTGGCCGCGAGACGCTTGGGCGGATCTTCAACGTGCTGGGCGACGCGATCGACCAGCGCGGCGTTGTGGGCGAGAAGATGCGCATGCCGATCCACGCCGAGGCGCCGAAGCTGTCGGACCAGGCGGCGGAGGACACGATCCTGACGACCGGCATCAAGGTGATCGACCTCATCCTGCCGTACTGCAAGGGCGGGAAGATCGGGCTGTTCGGCGGTGCCGGCGTGGGGAAGACGGTGATCATCATGGAGCTGATCAACAACGTTGCGAAGGGCCACGGTGGCTTCTCTGTGTTCGCTGGCGTTGGCGAGCGGACGCGCGAGGGGACGGACCTGTACCTGGAGATGATGCAGTCGAAGGTGATCGACCTGAAGGGGGAGTCGAAGTGCGTGCTTGTGTACGGCCAGATGAACGAGCCGCCGGGCGCACGTGCGCGTGTGGCGCAGTCGGCGCTGACGATGGCTGAGTACTTCCGCGACGTGGAGGGCCAGAACGTGCTGCTGTTCATCGACAACATCTTCCGCTTCACGCAGGCGAACTCTGAGGTGTCGGCGCTGCTGGGGCGCATTCCTGCTGCGGTGGGCTACCAGCCGACGCTGGCGGAGGATCTCGGTATGCTGCAGGAGCGCATCACGTCGACGACGAAGGGGTCCATCACGTCCGTGCAGGCGGTGTACGTGCCCGCGGATGATATCACGGATCCTGCGCCGGCGACGACGTTCTCGCACCTGGATGCGACGACTGTGCTGGACCGTGCCGTGGCGGAGTCTGGCATCTACCCCGCGGTGAACCCGCTGGAGTGCGCGTCGCGTATCATGGACCCCGACGTGATTGATGTGGACCACTACAACGTCGCGCAGGACATCGTGCAGATGCTGACCAAGTACAAGGAGCTGCAGGATATCATTGCGGTGCTGGGTATCGACGAGCTGAGCGAGGAGGACAAGCTTGTGGTGGACCGCGCGCGCAAGGTGACGAAGTTCCTTTCGCAGCCGTTCCAGGTCGCGGAGGTGTTCACCGGCATGACTGGCCACTACGTGCAGCTGAGCGATACGGTGGACTCGTTCTCGGGCCTGCTGATGGGCTCGTACGACCAGATCCCGGAGATGGCGTTCTACATGGTTGGCGGCATCAAGTCTGTGCTGGAGAAGGCGAAATCGATGGCTGAGGAGGCTGCTGCGATGGAGAAGCAGCGCCGTGCTCGCCAGGCCGCGAACGCCGCGTAGTGGTGGGGGTGAGCGGGGTATGGCGATGGGGGAGCTCGGCGAGTGGTGGCGCGCCCTTCTCACGCGAGGCGGGATGGGGTGTAAGGGGACGTGCATGGGGCACGTGCACACACTCAGCACGGTGCTCTCTCTCCGTCTCTCTCTCTCTCGTGGTTTACGTCGCTCCCTCCGAGGGGAGGCGAAGAGAGGACGGGCTACCCGCTGTAAAGGGGTGTTGGTCGTTAGCTGAGGCGGAGATGAGTTGTTAGCGTAGGGTTTAGGTTAGCCGTGTATCATGTCTTGGGGTTGCAAGACTTACACAAGGACCATACATATATATGTATGGTGGGCATATTGGCTCGTAGTGCCTCAAGTGCGTGGGCGCGTGTATGTGACGTTATACTCTCCGTTTGTTTTTGTGTGCGTTGACGGTGATGATGATTAGAGGGAAGCTAATTTTTTCCCTCCGGTAGAGTTTCAGTAGCGGATCTCTCTCTCTCGTTATGAAATTTGTTTTGTTGATTGGTGCTCTCCCCTACTACAGAGGGAGGAAAGGGATAGCAGAAGAGGGAAGAGAAGGTCGCTAGCGGTAGGGAAGGGCGAAGAAGAAGCGGTGCAGTAGCTCTTCGCTTCTCTTTTCCTTTCCTGCATGATCCTGCTCCTCTTCGCATCGCTGATAGAGTATGGTACTTCCCCGTTCCGAGGGTGATGGAGGTCAACAACGGTGATGAATGGGGTGAGGACGGGGAGGAAGAGCTCAAGGATCTCTTTCCTCTCTGTGCAAGAAAGGCAGCGGATATGCGGTGCTCTCGGTACTCAAACGGCAGCCCGCATCACCCCCTTCGACGCCTCGTAGAGGTCAGAAGACCCTTTCTTCTTCTTGCCGCTCTAGTTTTGTTCCCTATCATCGATGACCATCTCTACATGCATGGCGAATGTTCTGGTATATCCTCCTCCCTCCCTCCTTCTCTCGCGCTCGCGCTCTTCTCCTTTCCACGGGCTCGTGCGTTTGCGAGTGTGGGCGCTCGTTTGCACGTAAGTCAGGCGTGCGACTACGCAACACGCCCCATTTGTGTGCTTCTTCCTTTGCGAGCACCGGTTGGCTAAAAGTTTCTCCTCTGTTCGTTGCAATTCACTCGATTACGCCCCTCCCCCCCCCTACCCTCTCCCGATCCTCATTTTCTCATATCTCACCCAGAGAGGGGGAGTAGGACACAAACTCTTCCTCTTCTTTCTGTATCTTTCTGCTTCTTCTCCTTCCACCCCTTCATCCCTCCCCCCCCCTCTCTCCCCCGACGAGCATCTTTTCCCGCTGCTCCTCCTGCTCCTCCCCCTTCATCCGCGCCCAACTAGAGCAGCAGCAGCTGCTGGCAGTGCTGCCACCTCCTCCCAATCTCTCTTTCTCTATCTCTATTTATCTGTCCTCGAAGAAATAAGAAAAGCGCGATGCTCAACTGGTGGCTGATCGTGCTGATCATCCTGGTCCCCCTCATCTGCATCGGCCTGGCTGTCTACGTCATTCTCTACTTCCAGTCTGAGGAGGATTCAAATTCGGATTATGTGCCGAAGGCGGTCGCGGGTCTCGGGTTGGTGCTGTCCCTCGGCAGCATCCTCCTTGTCCCGTACGATGTCGCGAACTCGCCCGATCCCACCGTGGCACACAAGTATGTCCAAACGTTGAACACGCAGCTGATGTGGCAGATCGTGTTGTGGTCAATGGCTGTCATGGCCGTCGTGGTGTGCCCTTTCTTTCTCTTCTTTTATGAGGCGTACGACCCGGACAAGCCACGTGTAGGGAGCCAGATCACTCATGGCGTGATTGCCACCGTCATCATCGTCATTCTCTTCATCCTTATCGTGGGCCTGTGCTACTACTTCGTCGGCGTGGCGGATATTGGGTTTCAAGCCTACAACGGTACCCCTTACCAGAAGCTGGCCACGGACGACTCGGTCGTGTACATCTCTGCCTACAACAAGGGGACCCTAACGCTCGCGGTCAACATCACCACCTACTGCATCGGCATGTTGTGCTTCTTTGGCTGGATCCTTTTCTTCATCTACGGGGGCGTTGGCATCGTGTCCTTCCCGATTGACCTCATTCGAGGGTTCAAGTCTCGCACGAAGGCCATCAGTGCGAGCCGCTTCGCGGAGGAAATGGCGATTGTGCTGGCGAAGGCAGACGCCTTGCTGGAGCTGAGCATGGCGCTGCAACGGGAATGCCGCGGCAGCGTCCCCCGCGCGGCCCGGAACAAAGTCAACGTCTTGCGAAACGAAGTGTACCTCCTGGAAGCGCAACAGGCCCAGCTGATTTGGGCCTTCACCAAGGCCGGTGGCTCGCCGTTCATCGTGTACGGGAAGCTCTTCTTGGGGATCATCTGTATCGTCACGGCCATCCTTTGGTGTTTGCAAATCTTTATCTACAACACCTTCGATGCGGATCCGTTCCTAATCACGCTGCTGCTGCGTCTGAACGATGCCTTCCCGCTGTGCGCCATCTGCGCCTATGGCATTTTATCCTTCTATCTCACGTGGGCAACGTTTCACGGGCAGATCGCCCTGGGGCTCCGTTTTATCTTTTTCCAGATCCACCCTATGAAAAAGCATGACACACTCGTTAACGCCTTCCTCTTCAACGTGAGTCTGTTGCTCATCACGTCCTTCGCGGTAATCTTCTTTGTCGTGCGCTCGTTTCAGGACTACGCCGCACAGACTGCCATCAATGGATTGATGAATGTCTTTGTTATACACCTACGCGGCATCGGCACCTTCATTAAGTGGGCCCAGTTCTGCTTCTTGGGGATGGCGGTGCTCGCGTTGTTTTGGGTGGCTATCTGTCCGAAGAAGAAGCGGCGTGACCCGACAAAGATGCGCTTGGATGATCTCTAGCAAGCGGATGATGATGGTGGTGACCAGTCTCTCTCTTTCTTTCCTTTGCTGCAGGTGCGTTAGTGTGCGTGTGTGTGCTTGGTGCGCCAGAGAGGCGGTGAAGGAGAAGATCAGGTATGATCAGGGGAAGGTGGAGGCATGGAGAGGGAGATGAAACGACGAGGAGGGGAGGGGGGCAACCCTGGCGGCGTGTGCTTGAGGGGAGGGCAAAGAAAGAGAGGCGGGGACGGTGGCGTTGGCTGGCGTACGGTGTGCAGAGGTCAAAGGGAACAAGGTACGTACACACATTCCTGCATGTGCCCTGGCATGCAGAAGAAGAAAAAAGATGCCAGCTCCCCAGATCCTTGGTGGAGTGGGCTGACTGGGAAGGAGGCATCATGGACCGCATATATACGTGAGAGCTCACGGTGGTGTTGGGTCTCTCTCCCTCCTTGACTTGTTAGCTTCTCACTCTACGCTGCCACCCTGTAGGCTACTCTTTTTCTCCCCCCTGTCAACTGTTTTTCGCTTACTCCTCCCTGCCTCTCCTTTACCCTCCAACTTGCTGAGTGAACAAGAGAGAGAGAGAGTTATGTGGAGTACTCGCACCCCTTCCTCTGAACATGAGTAAGCCACCCTCTCTCCTCTCCCTCATTCTTCTCCATTGTCTCTCTCATCGCGATATCTGAGTTGCAGGAGCGGTGGATGGAGGTGAGGGATGCATGCTGGAGGGCGAGCGTAGAGCATCATCGTACTTTCTCCCATACTTTTTTGAGAAAATTATGAGAGATTGCTGCTATCCGTCCCACATGCACTCGGAGTTCCACGTTCCCTCTTTTTCTTTACCCTCCCCCCTCTTTCCTCCTCCTCCCTCAGGCTCAGGGTGACTTCTTGCTCGTATTCTCCTCCTCCTCCTCCTCCTCCCCCCCTCTCGGCCTCTTCCTCTTGCGGGGGGAGGGGGGAGGAGGAGGGGGCTGTGAAGTTGGTATTGTGTCCGTTCCTTCTGGACCTCGACCGGATTCGATCAAAGGATAGCGGTGGAGAGGCGCTGTCCGATGTCTCGGGGTGCTCTCTTCTCAGCCGCGGTTGCCTTGCCTTCTAGACCTCGTTGCTTCCCTCCCCCCCTCCCCCCTTTTCATTCGCTCCTTTCTTCCCTTTCTCCCTACGCATCATGGCCCTCTGCTACCTTCTCCTTTCTCTTGGTATTTTTTTTCGTCTCTTACCCGTCACACCTACCACCAATATATACATGTGTATGACTGTCAAACTGCGTGGAGCGGGGTGACGGCAGTGGTAGCCGTAGTATCTGCACTCTGTCTGTGGGTGGCAATGAGGAGTGAAGCGCCATCGACTCCGACTTCCCTTGCCTTCCCCCTTCTCTGTATCCCTACGGAGACGTTCTGAGCTTTCCCACCCCTCCCTCACATACACAGCCCATCACCGCACCTCTCCGCACTTTCTCGCTCTCACGCGTCCTCCTGAGATCGTAGCGAGGGATGCGGATGAGTCGATCAGCACCACCCAACATATCGAAGCTGGCCGATGAGGGGGTGCCGGAGTTGGCAGCACTGCCGGACGGCATCTCGCGTTGGACCGGTAGCGAGCTTGACCGACTGCGTCGCCTCTCCAACGGCAGCGGGGCGGGTGCGGCGGAGGCCTCCTTGGGACGAAGTCTGTGTCGCACCATCGATATTCTCGGTGGGCGCAGTCAGCGCGCCCAGGACATCAACGTTGTCCTCTCTTCCGTAGCCCGTCTCCGAGAGGACTCGACAGCGCGGCTCTACCTGCTGACGGAGCAGCACCGCGGCGTCGGCATTTTAAAGATGGGCGTGAAGAAACTCTTTGTCACTCATCCCTCCACCCAGGCGTTGGTAGAGGTAGACCCGCTCTGTATCCTTGATTTCTACGTAGATGAACGGTGCCAGCGGCGAGGGTATGGTCAGCAACTGTTCGTGCACATGCTCGAGGCGGAGCACATCACACGACCCGAGGTGCTCGCCATTGATCGCCCCAGCAATAAGCTGCTGGCCTTCATGATGAAGCATTACGGTTTGTCCGCGTACACTCCGCAGGTGAACAACTTTGTGGTGTATCACCGTTTCTTCGATCATACCAGTGTCACGGAGCGTGGAAGGCTGATTCGCTTGTCGTCGCCTAGGCCCCCTTCTACATCCTCTTGCGCACCCCATGCATCACCATGCGCGCGCCCATGCTCCTTGTCGCAGCCGTCGGTCGATGCCACCGATGCAGCGATGGCGGGATGCGCAAAAGCAAAAAACTTGACCCCCGGGTAGGTGCAAACGATGACGCTGACATCGGCGTTTCTGCCCTACCCGGGTATCCATCTTCAGCGGGGGTGGCCTTGCACTTCGGTCGGGAAGGGAGTGGCGTGACGCCACCCGCCGCACGGGACACACCGTTGCTACCACCACGTCCTCTTCCACCGGGTGACCGACCACAGCACATGTTCTCTAAGGGTGACGTGCGCTTCGAGGCCCCACCACTGCTGCTCCCACGTCCCAGCCGCATTGTACGCAACCCCCATCAGACGCCGCTCCCTACCCCGGCACCGCGACTGCCATCCCTCATCCCCTCCGGTGTGCCACCGAATTCCTCCTCTTTTGCTCCACCCAGGGCGGGCCCGTTCCCGCCATCCTCGTCGTGGCTACCGGCCGGCTGCTTTCGGAGCAGTCCCACGGCCGTCTACACGCCGTTGTGGCAAGGCGGTGGGGGTGTGGGGGCAGGTGCGGCTCCTCCAAATATATCACCACCACCACCACCATCGGGGATCCATGCGTACACACCACTCCCCGCCTCACCCACTGTATATGAGGTGGCGGGAAGTCGGGGTGGGGGTGGTGATCGCCTTGACGTATGTTCCATGTGTCCTCCACCGCAACCCCATGCAGAGGGACCACCGCCGTCGTCCTCGGCATCCGATCAGCTGTCCATGGCGTATCGCCGTGGAGCCCCGTACAACATTATCACCAATCTCCCATGACATTGAGGCCCATAAGCGTCCCCCCTTCCCCCCCTTTTTTCCTTCGTCTCTCTCTCTCTCTCTGCCTCCCTCGAATTCATTATTTTCCTTCTCTTTCACTACCCTTGCTGGGTCGCAGTTTTCTTTTCTGTTGAAAGAGAGAGAGAGAGAGAGAGAGAGACGGAAGGATCGCTGGGGTCGTGTTTGTATCGCATCATGTATATAGCGCTGTAGCCCTCCACCCACCACCTTTATGGACTCGCCCACCAACACAGACACAGGCACACACGCCTTCACCAAAAGAGGATAGAGAGGAGAGAACGAGTCGAAGAAAGTGGTGTGTGGCGTGAGGCAAGGGGATGGTGAAGCGCACTCTACGTGGGAAAGAAGGTGGAGTGTGTGTGAGGCGGTTTGGTAGAGAGAGAGAGGGGGGGAGGGAGTCATGCGCGAGGCCGCGTAGCTGCTGCTGCGACTCGCTTCATTCACCTTTCCCCTTTCCCCATCTTATTTTTGTGTGTGTTTTCATGTCTCCCACGTCCCCTCCCTTCTTGAGAAGCGCTCAGGGAGAAAAAGAAAGAGAGAGGGAGAGAGATGGAGTGAGAAGGATGGTCAGAGCACTACACCAGCTCCTGCCTCCTCACTCTCCTTTTCCTTGGTATACACACGTACAGATACACACACACACATGTGCAAATTTGCTGGTGTTCGCTCTCCCCCGCTCCTCCTTTTCCCACTTTTTCTTCTGAGGAGGAGTGGCGAGGCAGCCCGTACCCCCCTTTTCCACACACACAGTATAGAAAAAAAGCAGTATCTCCCCGTGTTTGAGAACGAATGCCTTCCATGAACAAGGATGGCGCGAAGTGGAGGGAGGGGACGGGTAGGGATGGGCAGGGGTGTTGGTGGTGGTGCGTGGGGTGGGGAACGTGGAAGCCTTCACGACGTCCACGCCCGTCTCGGTCCGCGGTCCTTCTCTCCAAGAGAAGGCCCCTCTTCTCCCCTCCTCCCTCCTTCCCTCCCTTCCCCTCTCTGTTCATTTTCCTCTCACCGCTCGCTGTTTCTCTTTTTTTTAGCGGCACCATATCT
This sequence comes from Borovskyia barvae, assembly GCA_030849085.1. Classification (NCBI taxonomy): domain Eukaryota; phylum Euglenozoa; class Kinetoplastea; order Trypanosomatida; family Trypanosomatidae; genus Borovskyia; species Borovskyia barvae. The sequence goes on along the minus strand of JASAOM010001125.1, from coordinate 171,883 downwards.
GCGCCTTTCTTCTCTCTCTCTCTCTCCATCCATCCCTCTCCCCTCTCTCTTCCTGAGGAGGGGGGGGGGATCGCGTGGGGCTGATGTGGTGTTCGATGTTGACTCCCTCCCCCTTCTCCTTTCCCCCCCAATCATCCTCTGTCATCATTGTCCCTCTCTGGATCGCCTCTTCGCTCTTTCGTTTGCCTTTTCTTTGCTCTCTCCAATTTTTTTCTACATACACATAATATATATATATATGGTGTATTCGGGCGCTCATGAGCGACGTGGGAAGAACGTGCGGTACTCTGAAAGACATCACCACCGCCACTATCCACAACGACAACGATAAACGGTGAGAATAAAGAGGGAAGCGGGCGTGCGGCATCCACGTGAACGTTCGTAACTTTTTGGCTTTCGAGCTCGCTCCTTTTATTATTATCAAATGTATATTTCTTCTGCTTCCCTGCCCTGCCTTTCCGTTTGCTGACGATACAAAACGCCCGCGTGTATACGAAAACACACAGAGAGAAGCACAGTCTCCTGCCATCTTTTGAGGATCCTCCTCGCTCTCTCTTTCGCTCTCTTGCAGATCCTCCTCTTTACATATATATAGGAACTCGCTCAACGCGAGGGCATCTCTGCCAACATATATACTTCTCTACCCCCCTCCCCCCGAGGTTCAACTCGTTCTCCTTTGCGCAGTTTGCACGATTTCTCCTTGTCTCTCCCTTCGCTGCGAATTAAGAGGGCGAGGAGAGCGATGCCAAAGGGGCCACGTACCGCCGAAGTGGCACGGCGCCTCGTCGACGCGTACGTGACGTCACTGCGGCAGCATCTTCCAACATATTGTATACGGCAGCTAGACAAGTTGCCTGGGGCACAGGAGCATCAACTCACACGGCTGCATCAGGTATACCCCGGTACGCCCACTGAGCTGCTTTACTTCTTAGAACGCGTGAACGGGACATGCTGGGAGTCACCACAGGCGCCGCGTAGCACCGCTCCACCACGGGGAGGTGTGGCGGCCGTCGCCACGGGAGCCGTGTCGTCTGTCGCGGCCGCAGCGGTTCTGGCAAAGCCATCCACGACGACGGCGACAGACGACGACGTCACATTGAAAGCCGAAAAGTTGAGGTCAGCAGCAGCAGCAGCAGCACCGCTGTCGCTTCATGGTGCTACCGCTGCCGCAACGAGCACCACGGCAGCAGCAACTGGTGATGGTGCCGCCGCCACCGCCGCCCCAACCACCTCTGCGGATGGTGCAGCAAGTAAACCCGTAGCTGCTGCCTCCTCGGCGGCGGCGTCGGCGTCGGCAGCAGCTGCATACATCAAAAGTCAGTTTGTTAAAACAGTCAACACGATAGCGGCGCCTCGACCGCGGCGCCCCCTTCCCCACTTCGTTGCATTACCCATCCTTGGCTCCCCCTATTCCAGCTGTCCTTACTATCTCAAGTCGGTGGAGCAGATGTTGCTGGCGGAGCAGCAGTTTCCACCGCCATCAGCCAATATGCCTGACGTAGGAGAGGGTTGGACTCCGCCTCCCCCTTCGTCTTCTCCAACGCCGCCGTTACCGCAAGGACCCTTGGCTTCAAGATCATCTTCGACCACTGGGCCAGTGCCCACAGCATGTGCGACAGGGCAGCCACCAGAGGACGTCAGGGCTAGCCACACAGACCCAGCTGCACCAGATAGCCCCGCCACCATCGGCGGTAGCGACAAACCTCCTTCTGCCGCCGCAGCAGCAGTAGGCGAGGTGGTCGCACTGACCACCAGTTCGATTGCGTCGGTTTATCACGGCTGCACCATTGTCTACGGCTCCCCACCGGACATAGCTGCAGCATTGGCGGCTTCCTCTCTGGCAGAACCTATCACCTCCTCTGCCGCAGCTGCCGCTTCAATGACCACTCCACCAAACAATGCCAGCGCGGACGGCGCTCACAGCAAGGAAAACACTTCTGGTCTTGCCACTGCCACCGCGCCGGCGGCGGCTGTCATCGCCGAAAACATCGCGGCCACGGCACTCCACTCGGAGTCTCACCGAGTTGTATACGTCGACCCTCGCATTGACATTCACGTTGGGTTTCACCAGTGGCTTGTCTTCGCGGACAGTGTGCAGCCCCACGTTCACGGCTCTCCTCAGCCCACCATACCCGATGCGGATCCGGCTAAAGTTGAGGCTGCCGAGGGTACCACGATTTCTGGCTCCGCCGCTGCGCCGCCGTCCGCAGAGGCTCGCGAGTCATCTCGGCCACAACGACACTTTGCCGTGTCTCGGCTGTACATCGACTTTAAACCCGTGAAGGAGAAGGGCGGGCTCGTGGGCCAGGTGATACAGTTCGTGCATGGTAAGCCGGCCTCGTTCTCTGTGGTGGCGGACGACTTCGGTGAATACCTGAAAGGCATCATGAGCGAAGAGTTTGAGTTCATGAAGGAGTTGGAGGACGACGACGATGACGACGGCGATGAGGAGGGAGAGGAGGGGGAAGGGACGGATAAAGGAAAAGACAAGGACGACTCACCAGACAGGGGCAATCTCGAAAGCAACTCCGAAAAGGCAACGTTGCCGAAATCGATGGGGTCGACACCGTCAACCGAGCCGGGCACTCCGCTTCCAGCTGCTGACAAGGATGGTCAGGTTCGGGGGTCACCGAGCTCCTCGACGGGGGATACCTCGAAATGATCGTTGAGGAAAATACGATTTCTCCGTCGAGTTGGAACGCACTCTATGCCCTTTTCCTTTTCTCTTCTCTCCGGGAAGGGTGTTTGAGGAAGGAGAGATGAAGAATGGACTGCGTGCTTGTCGGCTTCATGCGTGTATGTGTGTGTGAGTGTGTGTGTAATGTGGGCCTTTCGAGAGGTTATCGTGACTTCTTCAACGTGTGTTCCGTACTCTGCTTCCAAATACCTACTGATCTACAAGCGGTAGGGAGTCCTCCCCCTCTTTTTCTTTTCCATCCCTTCGCTCCTTCTCTTCACCCCCTCCCCCCTCCATCTCGTTCTCTCTCCCTCCCTTCAAACTTTTCCCCTCTCTTTAGAACTGACTTTGCTGCTGTTGTGCTCGTTTTGCCACTCCCTTCTGCCTCCCTCTCTCCGGTGAACCTTTTCTCGGTCCCACTTGCCATGGCCTGTCCGACGAAATCTCTTTCCTCTCTCTCTTTGTAACGTGCCTGCTGCTTTGGGTTGCATCGGGGAAAATTTGAAGAGAAGTGGGTCGGGTGAGAACGCGAGAGATGGAAGGAAGGGAGAGGGAGAGGGGAGATCATGGGAAGGAGTTGCACAGAGGCAAAAAGGGAAAAGTTAATGAAGGAAAATGCGAGGAGGAGACAAGGGGTTTGCAGTGCTTATTATTTTTTTTTGTGTGGGACTTCCTTGCAACGCTCGCTTTATCTGGCTGTGTCATCCATCGCATACTACTCGCCTCTCTTTCGCCGATATTTGAGTACGTATGTTCGCATGAAGTTCGTTGAGATTCGTAGCCGGTCACCGTTGCTCTGTATACAGTGTGTTTGCCAGGGAGAGAGAGAAAGGGATGCTTCCAACGGGAAGGCGATGGGCCTAGAGGGAGGAGGAGGAGGAGGCAGACAAAGCGAACGTGTCGCGAGGTCTCTAACAGCAGGTTAGACATCCACTGAAGAGACAGCTACACATGCGCAAACGTATTCGAACGCGTACTGGGACGGCTCCCTCCTCCCTCCTTCTACCCCCCTCCGGCCTTTCGCGCTACACCAAGGCTTCCACGCAAAGGGGAAGGCGGCCCTTCTGAGCCACGTCGACGTGGCCTCCCCTCCCTTTTGGCTCCTTTGGTGCCGCCCCCTCCCGTGCCTTTTCTCTCGCTACATTTCACGGGTACTGCCACTGCGAAGGTGCGTACGCCTTCTCTTCTTCCTCTATCTTTCTGTGACCCTTGCCCTCCGATCGTCCTAACATTTGCAAATTTTATTTTGGTGCGATGACGTTCGACACTGACGCTACAGGGGTAGAGAGAGAGAGAGAGAAAGGCACTCAAAGGAAATACAGGAACGTTAGATGCGTCAGGCAGTAGCGAGGGAAGAGGATAGACGAGAAAGACCTGCGAGTGAAACTTTGTCGACCCGCCTTCCCTCTTTCCCTTCCCTGTCTTCTCTCTGCTCCCCCTTTGCGAAGCTAAAAGTCGCTGCCTCGTTGGGGGGGGAGGGAGAAAGAGGGAGAAGGTGGAGGAGATTCTCTCTGTGTGTGTGTAGGTGCGTGTGCTCGATTTTAATGGTTACCAAACCACCAAGATCTCCCCCCCTCCCCCCCACTTCAGTTGTGTTCTCCCCTCCGCCCTGTATTTGCTTCCGGGAGAGGATTCCTGCTGACCCTGGGCGCAGTCACGCCCCGCCTTCTGGACGCCCCCATCTTTCTTCTCCTCGTGGGGAGCGCAGAAAGGAACACGGGGAGGGCAGGGGAGGGGAAGGGACACATCTGAGTCTACTTTTGTGGATATGTATGCAGACATGCACGTCTGTTTGTTCGTGGGGTTGCCTGTCTCTGCCCTCCATCCCTCTCTCTCACCTCTTTGCGCATCTCGCTGGTGATGCAGATGCCAGAGAGAGAGAGAGGGAGAGAAAATGGAAAAGAGATGCCGAAAAGAATTTTTTGGATGGGTTAATACATGTGTGCTTGTGGGCGCATCCGCGTTGGCACCGAACTCCCTCCCTCTCTCCACCCTTTTTATGGGTATGGGTGGCATGGAAGGGTGGCTGCTATTTCCCTTTCTCTCTTCTTCTCTTTCCTCTACTCCCTCTCTCTCTCTGGTTTCTCTCTCTCTCTCTCCCCGCCTTTCCTTTTGCTCTCGAACTGCATCGTTCTTGGCGCGTCGGGTATGAAGAAAAACAAGCGAAAGGCAACCACACACAAAAGTAGACGCCGTGGACGCAGACGTGTGCCGGCTCGCATCTTTCTTTCTCTTTCTCTCCTCTTAAAAAGAAGTATTATATATATATATTTTATCATGCCACGCCCGTTTGGTGTCTGGGCTCCAGCCACGACGCTGGCCGAGTACCGCGCGCGCATCCCGAACCCGTTCGCCTACAGCTTCAAATGGGTTTACTCGGTGAAGAAGGAGGTCTTCTACCCTCCCGAGGCGCTTGCCCACTTTAAGGACCCACAACAGTTCAAGGACTCCGTGGATACGTTGATTGCCATGCGGGTGTCGGACAAGATCTTCGGCGAGGGCCAGAAGTTACCTCGTCACCCGGTGATCCTCCTGCTTATCGTGATGAGCATTCACGGCTTCATCCTCTTCAGCGGTCTGCGGTACTACTATGGCACCCACATGCCTGCCAATAACCCAACCTGGCGTAAGACGGTGAATAAGGAGTGGGAGGAGGCCATCAACAACTCCCCGTGGGATCACATGTCACATGTGTGGCAGTACAGTGATGAGTACGCAGCCGTGCTGGGCGATACGGCAGCCCCTGGTCCTCGCAAGTTCTACATCCCAGCGTAAGGGGAACTACTCCGGTAAACGGCTGCATAGACTCCTTTCATCGCTCTCTCTATCGGTTCTATGCGCCTGCTTTCTCCGATGCTGGCTGGTGGTGAGCAGGCGAGGGCGAAGAGAGGAGGGGGAGGAAGAGGAAGGCGGAGGAAAGTGCACCCACCCACCCATTCATGCACACACACACACACACACACAATCGAAATTCTGCTCGCACATCGCTCACCTGCCGTTCACGCTCTGGAGACTCTCCCGTGCTTAGGCGGCCTTCGTTTCCTTTTGTGTGGCCACATCTCTTCGCAAAAAGGAGGTGTGGGGAGGAGGGGGGTTCTATCGTCTCGAGAAGCGGCTGTGTGTGTGTGCCTGTGCTTGAGGGAATATCTGTGTGTGTGTGTGTGTGTGACATGCGGCTTCGCTTTAGTAACAGAGTAGGGGACATCGCGTACCAACGGAGGACCCATGAGAGAGTAAGGGGGAGAAGTAACGTGAGTCTTCGTTCCTAGATCGTTCTCCTCCCTTGTCTTCCTCTCTTGGTGGCGCTTCCATCAAGACCTCCTATTTTCTTCTCTTCCTTCTGGGTTTATTGCACGCGACCGGCGGTGACGGTGGCTTTTGTTTCTGTTTGAGGGCGTGTGTATCGGTGCTGCGGGCACCATGGTGTAGTGGATACAGCATCACTAAAAGAGAAAGAAAGAGGGGAAGATGATTTGTTACCGTTTTGATGATCGAGATAGGGGGAGAGAGGGAGAGAGAGAGGGAGAGAGAGAGACGATGTTGAGAGAAACTGGAGGACGAGAAGAGGGATACGCTCTGTTGCTGGTATTGGGTGGCAAAGTAGAGGAGAACACATTGTAGTTCGAATCGCGCGAATGAAATCCGGGTTTTCCATCGATATGCAGGTATAGGCAGCCCCCCTTCTTGCCCTCTTTTTTTCCCTTCAAGATCCCCCCCTACTCCTCCACATCTTTATGGATCTTCCTTCTCACTGCCTCTCTCTCTCTCTTCCCATCCCTTCCTCTCGCCCATCTTTGATGTGTCTTATCCTCTTCCTTTTCGTAGTTAGTGTATCAGGTATGCGGCGTGCGCGTGCGTCGTCTTCTTTTCTTAATTTTTCGCATTACGTAGTAGGGCTATCTCTCTCTTTTTTTTCTCCTTTTGCTTTCCTCGTTCTCTTCCTCATTTTTATCTGACGTCCCCTGCAGGTGCTCCTGTCTGGCTCTCTCAGAGTTGTGTGTGTGTCTGTGTTTGTGTGTTCGCGCTTTTTTTGGGTGATGGTGCAGGCGGCAGCGGGAAGTTTCTCTTTCGCGTCTATTCCGCACAACACACACTTTGGAAAAAAATGAGTCTGAATGCTTACCAAAGCAAAGAAAAATAAAATAAACAGCGAGCGACAAGTGTGGCGAACAAAGAAGAGGCTGCGCCCGAGGGAGGAAAGGCGGGAGGGGGGCAGAGGGGTCACGCTTCCCTTTTTCATTTTTTGCGTCCCTCTTCTGTTTCTCCCGCCTATTTTCTGGCCATGGCATGCTCCGATCCTGGCAGAGGTCGTCAAGGCTCACACGGTTGAAAGGGAAGAGGAGCTCCGCGGCGGGTACGGGTTGAGTGTTCCGTCCCCTTCCCTCCTCTTTGCCTTACCCCTTCCCTACCTCTTCCTCTCTCCGTGAGAGCGGATGCGCATCGGAATAGCTGATCCGTGCGGATCATGGCACGTGGCCCTCTTGTTGCGCTGCTAAATCCCGTAGGCTTCACCGATCTCCTCTCCTCTCCCCTCCCCTCCTTTTTCCTCTTCCCTCCACTACCTTGCGGTGCGTGCGCAACGTACACGGCAACGACGATGACGATGACGACCACACACACACACACACACACACACGTACGTGTGCTCTCGCTTTTTTTTTTTGCTCGACGTTAGTCAAGACCTTTAGAGCTCGCGGCACCGACTCTCTTCTTCTCTCTTTTCGGTGCTATGTACTTTTGAAGCAACACTAAATACATGGATGCTTTTTTCTGAATTTTCTGTTTCGCTGCTGCCTTGATATTTTTACCCCTCCATCCCCTTGCCTTTCTGTTCTTTCACTGCAGTTTCTTTCTTTCCCTTTTTGTGCCGGAAAGGAGAACAGATAAAGTCACAAAGAAGTATTTGACCAACGGAAGCGGTGCTCTCTCTCTCTCTCTCTCTGTGTGTTCTACGGTAGAGATAGAATCCTGCCCCTCCCCTTCGCCTTCTCCTCCTCCTCCTCCTCCTTCCCCGCCGGTACAGACGCAAGCAGTCGCACCGAAGTATTTGCTGATACCCCCCCCCCCCCCTCCTTTTCTCCTCTATACAACTGCTTCCTTCTCCTTCTTCGTGTCTTTCTCTGTTCGGCTTTTTGTTTGGGTTCTCCTCGACTCCAGCGATCTTCTTTTCTCTTTTTCTTTTTTTTGTGGACATTCCTCTTTGCCTGTGTGAATTTTTTTTGTGCTTCCCTCCCCCCCCCTCTCTCTCTCTCTTCCCTCGCTCCCCTTCGCATTTACGCGACACTTCTAGCGGCGGTGTTGGTAAGGGTGCGCACACAACGCGGCTTCTCTTCGTCCTCCCCGCCTGCACGCCCAGCTCATGCTGCGTTCCACGTTGGTCCGCCTGGGGATGGCCCCCAAGGTCACCCACATTCAGGATAAGCTGCTGATCAATGGAAAGTTCGTGCCGGCGGTATCTGGTAAGACGTTCGACGTCGTCAACCCAGCAGACGAAAAGATTATCGCGAGGGTGGCCGAGGCCGATGAAGCGGATGTGAACCTGGCTGTCAAGGCTGCACGGGAGGCCTTTCAGAAGCACCGCACCACGGACTGTCAGTGGCGTCGCGACACGATGCTGCGACTCGCTGATATTCTGGAGAAGAACAGCAAAGAAATGGCGGCGCTGGAGAGTCTCGACAACGGGAAGCCGTATGAGGTGGCGCTCTACGCTGATGTGGCGCTGGCGGTGGAGTGCTTCCGGTATTACGCGGGGTTCGCCGAAAAGGTCGACGGCTTTGTGCCCCCCCGCACCGGCCACGCCCTCGGCATCGTGAAGCGTCAGGCGATAGGAGTGTGCGGCCAGATCATCCCCTGGAACTTCCCCCTGCTGATGGCTGCCTGGAAGTTGGGCCCGGCGCTGGCCGTTGGGAACTCCGTCCTGTTGAAGCCGGCTGAACAGACCCCACTGAGTGCCCTGCGGTTGGGCGAGATGGCCTTGGAGGCGGGATACCCAGCCGGGGTCGTGAACATTCTCCCCGGCTTCGGGGCCACGGCCGGGGCGGCCATCGCGCGTCACATGGATGTGGACAAGGTCGCCTTTACCGGCTCCACGGCGGTGGGGCGTGAGGTGATGCGCATGGCCGCCGAGAGCAACATCAAGAAGGTGTCGCTGGAGCTGGGTGGCAAGTCGGCCTTGATTGTCTGTGCAGACGCCGACATCGAGGAGGCAGCGCAGGTGGCTACCCTCGGGATTTACTTCAACACCGGCCAAGTGTGCACTGCCTCGTCGCGCATGTACGTGCATGAGTCCGTCTACGATGAGTTCATTGCGCGCCTGCGCCAACACGCGGAGACGCGCAAGGTAGGCCCCGGCAACGACCTCGCGAACAACATGGGTCCGCTCGTCTCAAAGAAGCAGCAGGAGCGGGTGATGGCGTACATCGAGGAAGGCAAGAAGGCCGGAGCCAGCGTCGTGACGGGCGGTAAAAAGATCGACGGTACCGGGTACTTCGTGCAGCCCACAATTTTTGCGGATGTGAAGGAAGATATGCGTATTTATAAGGAGGAGATCTTCGGCCCTGTTACGTGCGTCATGAAGTTCAAGGATTTGGATGAGGTGGTGCAGCGTGCGAACAACAGCATCTACGGTCTTGCTGCCGGCATCTGCACCCGGAGCATGGACACCGCGCTCCGCTACTCCTCTTACCTGGATGCAGGCACGGTCTGGGTAAACACATGGAACAGCTTCTGCTCCACGATGCCGTTTGGTGGCTTTAAGCAGAGCGGTATCGGCCGTGAGCTCGGCAGCGATGCGGTGGACTTGTACACGCAGTCGAAGTCGATCCACTTTGCCCTGAAGGGCCCCATCGTCAAGCCGTAAAAAAGGGGAAGCAGGAGAGGAGGCCAACATAAACGTGAGAAGGAAGGAAAGATGGGAAAAGGTAACGGAGAGAGAGAGAGAAGGGAAAGGGAGGGCGCGAGGAGGCATAAAGAGGTCACAGCGAGGACTTGTTTTTCCTCTTTCCCTGATCTTCTGTGTGCACGCTTCGTTTCTCCCTTCACTCTCCCTCTCTCCCTCAAACATGAATGTGCACACAACCGGTTGATCCTTTTCGGGTACGGTGGATTCGGTGGTCATCTAACAGCTCCTTGCACCTCTTCCTCTGTGCATCTAATTCGAGAAAAGAAAGCCGTTTGTGTGTGTGTGTGTGTAAGTGTGCATGTTTGAGGAATAGGAACTGGACATTTCCTCGTCTTCCTCTCTTCGCTGCTCCCCCTTCTCCTTCCTCCCTTTTTTCCTCCCTACGAGCTCCTTCGCGGTCTTGCCTCCTCTCTACATGTTCTTCTCCCTCCTCCCCTTCTCTCATCCTCTTGTTTTGCCCTCACGCTGTAGTGGGCTTCGATGCGCTGATGCCGCCAAGCGAACGGCCTCTCGATTATTTTTTTAAATCCCCCTCCCCCCTCTCCCCCCCTTTCTTTCTCTCTCGGTGAGATAAGCGTTCTGAACGCGAACGCCTCCCGTTTTTTGTTTCGCCTCTCTTTTCCTGTTGGATTTATACTTCTCTCCTCCGCTCATAAGTGTTCCGAAAGTGCTGTTTCGTCTCCCTTCCCCCTTCCCCCCCTCCCCCCTTCCCTACATCGCGCTCGAGCTCCTTCCGATCCGTGGTGCGTGTGCTTCTGTTTCCTGCCCACACTGAATTCCTTAAGGGTCATCCCTCTCTCTCTCTCTCTCTCTTTCATTTTACTCCTCCTCCTCTTGTGCCCGTGTATGTATCTAGGTATATATATATATATGGGAGGAGCGGCGACTGTGAGGGGCAAAGGAAAAGGATGATAGGAAGGGAGGAGGCGTGAGAAGCAGAAACCGGAAGAGGAGGAGGAGGAGGGGGAGGAAGGGTGCGGGGGTAGTACACCTTTTTTTAAAAGTATTATACAAACATGACAGGAGAAGATGAAACGGAGAAAAGATGGAAAGGGAAAACTTGTTTGCGTTCTGTTCGTCTTCTATCCTCTCCCCCCCTCCCCTTGCTTTTCTTTTTTTTCTTTCTCTTCCTCCCTTTGCTTCTTCTCGATCTCTCTGTTGACTCCACTCGGATCCTGCATCGGATGCCACCCGACGCGGAACCTCGTCGGGGTTTCCCCACTCGCGGACGTGATGCTATCATTTGATCTCTGACTTGAAGATTTGCTCCATCGCTGATTCCTTTCTTCCCTCTCCTACTCTTTTCTCTCTCTTCTGCCCTCTGTGCATGCATGAGGGGAGGGCTTTCTTCACGTAGAAGCCGCATTCCCACATCGTATACCCATTTCTTAGCAACCATCACCATCGTAAAGGTCTTTCGCTTCACTCTTCCGGTGACTTTCTGTGTGCCACATTCACGCTCTCTCTCTCTCTCTCTCTCTCTCTCTGTCTCTTTCGTTTCTTGCGAGCTCGCCTGTTCTTCTTTTTTTAAAAAATTATATTCTCTTATCATCCCCTCTTCCTTCATAGATAGATTGTATCATCACCCTGCGTGCGTGCGTGCGTGCGTTTGAGTGATGTGACACACCTCGTCGTTCTTCCCACCTTTCTCTCGCTATACATATATATGCACACACACACACACACACACACTTCTATACCTAAATACTATCTGCATCGACTTCGATAGATAGACGGGCATTATCCTCCTATCATAGACCTGCTTGGATACAGTGCGGAAAGAAGGGCAGGGGCTGTTGGGTTGAGGCGGAGGAGAAGAGGAGAGGGGTACGCCACTTTCGAGCAGGTACCGCAGCGGCAGAGTTCTACGTCTGCAGCGCTCATTTCGGTTGCGTGCGGGGAAGAAAAAGAAAGGGAGACGGTCGAGAAGCGAACGGATCAGCAGCAACAAGAACGTCGGGGAGAATCATCGCTGGTGTGTGCCAGACACCTTCTTCATTCTGAGGGAGGGGAGACCGTGCTGTAGCTCAAGAAAGGAAGGAACTCGGAGAGGCCACGCATGATGGAAGGGGCTAGCTCAGCACGGACCGCAACAGCAGCACTCACTGCTGCAGCTGGGGATGATACAGAAGATGATAAAGATCAATGGGTGACGGCTTCCTCGTCCGCGTCTTCATCCCGAAGCAGCTCCTTTGCCAGCAGCAGCCTCTCCACTTTCTCGCAGAACTCCACGGTGAGGGGAGGCGAGGGCGAGACCGAGGGAGGGGAGTTCGGGGACAAAATTGAGTTGCTCACGGCAGCTGTGACGTCTCCCGTGCCGCGTGGCACGCGCTCTTCCCCATCTCCTTTGAGCTCCCCAAAGAGGCAAACCTCATCGCCAGCGTTTGGAAACCGAAGTGACACTGCTGTAAGCCGAAGTGAGGCTCAGCCGCTATCTCTGCCGCCCCTCGAAGAGTCGGTCGCCGCCGAAGATGCGGCTGAGCCTCACTTCGGCCCCTCTGCAGAGGTCGAGCCAAACAAAAGTGACTCTGACACGAAGTCTGCCAAGGGGGTCGCCAATGTATTGCCGTTCTCCCCGAGCTCGCCATCACCGCCGTCCATGTCGACCACCGCTGCGCCCCCCTCCGTACCTGTTCAATCGGGTGCTGATACGGCCCGTGCGTCAACCAAGGAGTCCCACACTAGCCCAGCCGCCCCTCGGCAGCTTCCTTCTCCACTGCCGGGAACGGAGCCGGGCATCGTATCGCCAGATGTACAGGAGGACAACGCGGCTACTGAAAAGTTTGTGGTGATCCGTGACGGTGAAAAGGTGGACTGCGCTAAGCCACGCGACAATGCAGTAGAGAATCCGCAGAAGAGCGCGATAGAGCAGGGAACCAAGGAGAGCGTGCCAGCTCTCACCCCGCTCCTCGCAATCCAACCACGGCCCCTCCAGCTGACGCCACCACGAACGGTAACTCCGGTTGACGTTGCTGATCTATCGCACACGGAACGGGCGAGCAGTCGAACCGCAGGCACGCCATCGGTCGCGGTATCGCCACCCGATGATAGCGACTTATCCGGCAGTGCCAGCGAAAATGAGGGTGGCGACCGGGGTTCTGGGGGAGTGCAAGGGCAGGGGAGTGCCACACCAAAGGATCAACACCCTGCGTCGCGCCCGTTTCAAGAATGTCGTCCAGTGGGGTCGCATCGTGAAGGGGCCCCGGCGAACCCATACAAGCCTGCACGGCCGTCGATATCGCATGATGATACGCACAAATCCAGTTGGGCGGATAGTCCGTCTCCGCAGAGGCGTTCAGGCAACTCGCCGCACCTACCATCCCCGCGGCATCATCATGCGCCGAGCGGAGCTCATCCACCCTCGTCACTGGTGGGTGCAAGCGCCGCCACCCCATCGCCCACGACAAGGCGGCACCGTGGCCGCATGACGCTCTCGACCGGGGCGGTGACCCCATCGATTGAGGTGGAGGTCTCCGCTACAGCTCAGATCCTGGAAGTAGCATCCACCTGCTCCAGTTCAGCGCTATCGTCGCCCCTCTCGTCGTCACAGGCAGAAAAAATCTCTAACTTTTCGAACTCCAGCGGGGATGAGGGTGTTCGTGTCGGCCGTGATGGTGACCGCACCAAGGGACAGGCTCGGCTTCGCCAACCACGTGCAGTTCAGCGTCCGCACAACTCGACGAAAGCGCTGTGGTCCGACGTCCAACCGCCTGCTCTCTTCCCTCTGAGCGAGGATGACGAGGAGAGCGAACGCCACGAGGAAAGCAACGAGGAACGTGCGAGAGGGGCACGGCACTCGCGTTCTCCTCCGTCCTCTGCACCGCAACGACCAACCGAAAGAGAGAGAAGTGGAAAAGTCACGGAGAGCGACGATGACGCTGTGGGAGTGACCCGCTTTGGCACCACCAGAAAAGTCTGTGAGGCTGCTTCAGCGCAGAGGGCGGCTGAGGGGGTCGGCCCTGTAGTCAAGGCCCAGCGCGCGTCTGCTGCGCAGGTGGCGCTTCACGCGGAGGAGATGCCGAAGACGGCGTCCATGGAGACAGGAATCGGTTTCTCCCATTCACCATCGCACGCAGGCGCTCTTTCCGCTCGCTCTTCAGCGTTCTCGGCGTCGAACTCACTCGCTGCTCACAAGAGAAACCCGAATCCCCACGGAGATCGTACGGCGTCGATACCACCTACATCACCATCCCCTTCCCCAGACCGCTCGGAAGCGGAGCGGTCTTCGGCGTCTTCCGCCGCAGCGCTCACACCTTTTGCTCAAGCATGGCGTGGAACGCCAAACACTGCGTCTATCATCCCTGCCAACGCTGGAGGTTCTACTGTTTACGCAGCCTCCTCTGCGAGCACAGTGGCGCCGTCAACTGCTGCTGGAGCGGGTACCACTTCCGGTGTCGCTGACAGCATTCTTTACAGTGATGACAGCACTACGCACTTCCCCACGACATTGAATGCAAAGCGAGGTTACCAAGTCCCGCCGCTCTCCTTTGCAACGTCGTCCTACGGCTACCCCGCGACGTCAGGAACGCGGGTGAACTCTCACGGGCCAACCCCGTTGGTCGGTGGAGCTCCGCTGATGCGAGGCAACGATGCCGTACTACAGCCCATCAACTTCAACGTTACAGCAGGTGGTGGTAGTGGCATCTCCTTGAGTGACAGCAGCCGTAACTCTCCCTACATGCAGACCATGACGACGCTGCGGAGTGCGCGCCCTGGACATGCGGGCCCATCTGGAGATGGGGCGGACGGCTTCACCTACGGTGGCCCGCTGACTCTGCAGATGGCCGAATTCGCAGCCACCAGCGTATCGTCGGTACCCTGGAGTGACGACTTTATGAAACGAACGACGGAAAGGGCGGAACAGCGGCGCAGACAGAGTCCAACGGCCGGTGCAGAGGACAGCAGCTCGTCACACCGCATGAGCTCCTCGTATCTGTATTCGTATTCCTATAGCACCTCCAGCCGAAGTCGTAGCAGAGATTCCTTCTCTTCCACTGACACTCATACACGGCGCGCTCGAAGAGAGGCAGCTACAACCGGCAAATTGCCGGACGCTGCACCGTTCTTGGAGCTCACAGCCTATGAAGAGGTGACACAGCCGACGGACGGCGAGGGTGGTGCCAAGCGATGGCGGCGGTGCTGGTGGCACCTCTGCAACCGCTCGAAACACCTGCTCATGCAGCGCACTAGTCGTACGGAAGTTCGCCTCGTGCCGAGAAGAGGCGGCCGCCACCCCACCGAGTCCGTGTCGCGCTCCAACAACTTCCACAGTATCTGTGACACAGAGCGGCCTGATCGCGCGTCTGGACGGCGCGTGAGGAGGTTGTCCTCCTCAATGGACGAGGAGTCTGCATGGCATGACGAGGGGGATAGCAGCGAAGGAGAACGCTCCCCACACGCAGACACGCGCACTGGCGTCACGGGGAACACCGAGGGTGACCTTTCGGGTAGAGCAGATGTCGAGATCTCTGTAGTCTCACATGTAAGCCAGCGGGGGGCGGCAGAGGGCGCTGATAGCGGTGTCGACGGTGGGCAAAGCCGCGGAGAGGACGATAACAATGCTGGCTCTCCAGGCAGCAGGGGCGTCGACACAGGAACGCAAGCGAGTCTGTCTGTTGGAAGTGGTACTGAGGGCCGTAGAGAGAATGGCGACACGGATACGCAACTTGGTACACCGGAAGATAACTCCGTCAGAGCAGCAGCTCAGATCACAGAGGAAGAGGAGCACAGGCTTGCTGCCCATGCGACCACCGCTGCTTTTTCTGATCAGCTGACCACCCGTGAGGACAGCGGCGCCATAATCGTCTCCGAAGACGTCGATGCCGTGGTCGATGATGCTTCCGGAAGCTTAGACAATGAAATCGCACAAACCAGGGAGGAAAGCGTAAGCGGTACCACTCACCTTAGCGCTTTGCTGGAGACGGAAGAGGAGCTGGAAGCGAAGGAGCGACTTCCCGGCGTGACGGATTGGGCCGAGGGAGCTGACGCCGGCCCAGACCCGCGCACGCCGAAGGATACTGCTCTTGATGATACTTCGTCTGCCCAACCATCCACCCAAGAGCAAGACGAGGTCGTCCCCTGGTTCTCTGGGGATGAAAAGCCTGAGCAAACAAACGAAGTAAGGGAAACATCGTGGCCAGGGGTTTTACCGCCGTCTGGCGTGGAGGATCCATCTGCGGAGGAGCCTCCGCGACTCTTTGCGTGGGATGCTGAGCCGCCCTTCTCATCGCTCATCGACGGAGACGGCCAGCAGGGAGCTGTAGAGCAACTGAGAGCCCAACTGCAAGCGGAGGCGACCGCTGCGGCGGAAGCGGCTCAAACAGTTCTATATGAAACTATTCGAGAGTTGATGATGCATCTGCCACGACAATGTCTTCTCGTTGAGGTGTGTGGGCTGCGACAATGGTGTCGAGAGATGCTGTGCTCCCCTCGTCTATCGTTGCCACTCTCCGATAAGGGGGCTCCGCCCGCGATAGGAGGCACACGGCAGGCCCTCGATGAGGCTTGGCGAAGGGCAGTCATGGGGGGCGTCGAGGCCAACGCGATGGAGGAGGAGGAGGATCCCAGCTGGATTCAGGTTCGCCTTTCCCTGTACGCACACGATGGCGAGGACGTACGTCTGCTGGCCTCGGGCTTTCCGTTCACGCTTCCGGCAAACTTTGCAGCGTTGGACCGTTGTCAGGGCTATCGGCGCGGGTCGGAGGCGTGCGGCGGTGACATTGGGAAAGATGGCGCTGCGCTTTTCTCGAATACAATCGAGGGCTACGGTCGAGACAGCTGGTCTGACCTGCTCATCTTTCGGGGAAGCGAGGCTGCTGAGGCGCGCGAGGGGGAGGCCACTCCAGTAAGGAAGCGTCCAGCAACGGAATGTGAGGTCTTCCGTGCCGGAGCAGCCTGCAAGAGTGACGACGACGGAGGTACCACTGTATCAAGTTCTACCTCCATCAGCCACGAGAAAGCTGAGCGGAGCGCCCTCGCGGGCGTCGGCTGCGGCATGCTGTACCTTCATCTGGAGGAACGCTGGGAGCGGTGGGTTCCAACGCAGATCTCCGGCGGCGACCACGACTTTCCCGGAAAACGGGACGGCACTGCAACCTCGGTGCCCTCGCGTGGTCGGGATGCCTCCACACTGCCCCTCGCGATTCTCGAGGAACCGGAAAGGCAGTCAGCTCCCTCAACTCCAGAGCATAACGCGTTGGGGTCTGAAAGCCGCTCGAGTGTGGAGTGGCAAACGGAGACCTCTTCGTCATCATCGACGAGGATGGCCGCTGTGCCACTACTCTCCCCTGCACCTTTCGTAGCTGGCGATTCTTCTGCGGGGGTTGAGGAAAGCCCAGCGCATGCGGAGGCACCCCATGCCTGTGACCACAGTGCCGTTTCGACCTCAGTAACGCTTGGACTGCACCTGGAAGAACGATGGAGGCCACTGGCCGTCTCGTCGAGGCTGCAGATTGCGGAGCTTTGCGGGCTTTCTCCCAGACAACCATCCCTCTGCACGACCCTCGCCGCTCAAGTTCCGCCGGTGGCACCCACGGTGAGCTCAGAACAGCGGCCGCGTTTGCCCTGCCGGATGCGGATTGCGCAAGAGCCGCAGGCTTCACTGGACTACGCTACTGCACCGATTCCTGGATGGGCTGCTTGGCGGGCGCTGGGGACCGCTGTCGAGGAATACGAGCGGATGCGCCGCTGCGCGGTCTTGGGAGCCGAGGCGGTTGACGCTGCCATGGATAGCAAGGACGGGGCAGGGCGGTGTGGCGCTGGTACGCCACCCCCGCTGACCGTTTTATGGAACACCATCCTCCCTTCTGTGGCCGCGGCTCTTCAGCACGCCTCTTCTCACCGCTCGCCAGGGGAGTCGACGGCCGCCCCAGGCATCGCGGCCTCCGCGAGGATGAGGGGAGCTGGGCGGGGGTGGCCCATGCAGCGGGCGAGATGGGCGAGGAAAAGCCAGTCTGCGTGTTCTGTGCGCGTGCGCGGCGCAGTTGCGTTTCTCTTCCCCGACGTGGTGGAGACGGTCTCTCCGGGCCCGTACCACCCGCCCACCGCCCTCTCCGTGACCGGCGGGAACGGCGGGATGTTTACCTGCACCAACTCGGGTGACGGGGTGACCGGAACCAACGCGAACAGCAGCACCGCTCGTGTTGTGAATGACGCTCGTGTCCCTGTCATGCAGTACAGTATTTCTTTCCAGACAACCCTCACGGCTCACGCCGCGTCGACGCTGCTCTTCACTGTGCACGGGCTGGTGTCGCCGGAGAAGGTGTTCGGTTTCGCAGTGTGGAGTCCACTGGAGGCGCCACCTGCTGCATCGCCGCTCCTCGGCAGACCCAGCTGGGGAAGAGGGAACTCGGGAGGAGTGACCGATGTGTGGCTGCCGCTTTTAAACCCGGCGGTGGCTACCGTTGCACCGCCGCTGCTCTGTCGACAGGGCCTCGGCACAGCAGCCGCGGCGCCAACCAGTGCTGCCGCTGCGGTATCCTCGCCGGCCTTCGGGGCGGCCACAGGGGGGATCGAGGGATATAATGGTCTGACGTTGGCCGGGTGGCTGCACTGCGATGTAGAGGTAGTGTGTCTCCCGAGTGTGACAGAGGCCGCGGTGCAGCAGCTCTGGCATGGAAGCAGGCAAAGCCTCACGTCTCTAGCGTGTACGTCGGTGAAGCCTGTTCATGATGATCAATCACCGTTTCCGTGGTACGAGGAAGACAGCTTAGCGGATTTCGAGGGAGCCCTGTTAGACTTGACTGTTGTGAAGGCGGCGGGGCTTCGACCTCCGCGGTCTCGCGGTGGTCTGCCCATACCGCCTACCCCGCTGCGCTGGGATGATCCCGCCAATTGGAGCGCGAAGGACTGCTGCGCGCAGGTGTACTGTGAAGTGGTAGCGCTTTCGCAGCCACAGGCGCAGCGACGCCATCAAAGGTCGGCAAGTACGAATTCGCGTCGTGCATCGTCTGCATTTGACGTCGTGTCGACTGCGACTTCGTCGGCGAGGCCATTCAAGGAGGGCGTTGTCACCAGCGACGGCGGCGGAGGGACCCGTGGCGGTGAGAAGTTAGCATTGTTCGCTGTGAAGGAGCCGAACTTCGCCTCTGAAGTGAATCAGCGAGGCGGAATAGGGATGATCGGGGGCCAGCAACACACCGACGGGTCCAAGAGAGCGGAGCACGGAGGTGGATGGGGTGAAGGCAAGCCGAGCATGAGGTTGGGGGCAACACCCTCGCTTACAAGGCCACCCGTTACGGCGGCCGTTACCCATACCAACAACCCCCGCTGGGAGCACCGGTTTCGCTGTGGAGTCACGTCGCTGGCAGGCCTGCACCTCCGTGTCTTCGACCTAGCGCCAGGGGTTGGCTGCCGGGACGAGGACCCCAGCAGCGATGGACGCGACGGGGATAGGACGGCATCGCTTCCCACAAACGAAAAGGACGTGTCGTCTCGGCACAGCAGCAGCGGTGGGAGTCACGTTACAACGCTACTCGGCAATGTGACGCTGTCTCGTTTCCTGCTCCAGCGTTTTATTGCCTCCGGTGAGGGAAGTGCATGGCTGCCACTCCTGTGGAGCCCTGGAGCAACAACAGGGATGGCTGCAACTTCGGCCGCGGCACGAGGGCGCAACGTCTGGCAACCTTCGCTTTCTGGAGGGTGCAGCGGCTTCGTGCTGGTACGGTGGCGGCGTTGCTTTCCCGAACTCCGCGCCTCACCACAATTGTCACCGTCGCTGCTGCAGGCGCTCTCTCTGAATTCCTGGCACGCATGCGAGACACGTCGTCTCTGGTTTTCCAGTGAGGGTGCTGTCTCTGCCGCCACGGCAGCAGGCCGACTCGATGTGTCGCGCTTTCCTCACAAGTGGTGTCAGCCAACGGCACCGCCAAGTGTCGCCAGCGCCTCACCGGGGACGGTGCGGGCGTATCGCCAAGACCTCGGTTGGATGTGCCCCGAGCTTACCCCGTTGCTTTGGATGCGACAGGTGCGACTGCGCTGGGTGTGGCTTCAACACTTCCTCTTCATCCAGGGGGGGCAGGCGCGCCTAAAGATCGGCTACGTCGGTGCCGCTGGTGAGATGCATCAGTTGGAGCAGTACGAACTGGTGCCTCTGCACGAGCTTGCCGGCGCGCGATCACGCCACCGCTGTACAGGCGAGGACGACGCCGCAGGTACGTGGGGTATGGTCCGGTCTGCGCCATCAGGCACGCCGTATGCCCGCTTGCGTTCTGCGGACCCCGGAGGACGAGGCGTGCAGATGGGAGAGGCGGACTTGTGCCTCCCGGCTACCCCGAGAATGCAAGTTCAAGTCTGGTGGTATCCCATAGATAAAGCCAATGGCAACGTGGGCAGCTCTTCGACGTCACCTCGCATGATCGGTCATGGCGAGTGGTGCTTCCCAGAGGAGGAGGTCAGCGCGGAGTTGCTGGCGATTG
Organism: Borovskyia barvae; assembly: GCA_030849085.1. NCBI lineage: Eukaryota > Euglenozoa > Kinetoplastea > Trypanosomatida > Trypanosomatidae > Borovskyia > Borovskyia barvae. Next base: position 151,890 of record JASAOM010001125.1, on the reverse strand, counting down.
CGACTGGAAACATCGCGGATGTGGCACGAGGGCCCACTTTACTCTCGGCTGACGACCAGAGCGAGGAGGACGCGCACCTCTCGGGTGTGGCAGCCGCAACGGCACCTTGTGATACCACGTTGCGCACTTTCTTTACCCCTCACGAGATGGCGCTTCACCTGGCACCTGTTCAGGGCACCAATCTCCCTCGGCATACCGAAGGGGGCGTTCTCTCGGCAGTTCTCTCGTCGCTCCCACGACTGCTGTGCAAGGGTTGGGGAGCGACGTCACCCACCGCCCACGCGGTGTCAGCGCAGTCCAACATGCATATGGCTGAGAGCTACACTCGCCTTCCCCACGCTTTGCGAGACCCTCCTCACCTGTCCCAGTGGGCGTGGCCCGAGGGTGGACCATTGGGGATGCTGCGGATGCAGGTGCATCATGTAGTGTGGCTGGACCGCACCGATGCTCCGGACAGCGAAACGGACGGCGGCGCGTCGGCGCTGCAAATTGTCGTGAGCGGCACCACAACGGAGGGCGCTCCCCCCGTTACCCGCCCAACCGCCGAGCCGATGGCGTCGGTGACCTGGGTGGACCCTGAAGAAGTTCCACCAGCGGACGCGCCGCGTGTTTTGTACCCCTCCCACGGGATCTACGCTACGCGAAGCTACAGTGGCGCCGCCATGAGCGCTTCCTCAGCGGCTAGCAACTTTCCGGATCAGGCGCTTCAGTCCTCAGCGCAATGGGTACCGTTCCTCTCGTCCGCACAACCAACGCTAACACCCCGGGGTACTGCCAGTGTGGGTAGTGAAGAGGCCACCAACGCCATCAGAAGCACGCATGCTGCTCAATCAGGTGCGATAGAGGTCCGTTGGCCTCACCGCAACTTGGTTTGTCCAGACAGCGCCGCTCCATGCGTTTCGGTGTGGTTGGTTACGCCACCGCCGCTCCTCGTCTCTGACGACGTTCAAGCGTGTGCAGACGCAGGGGCGTGTGGGAGGAGCTGCAAGGAGGAGAAAGTGTGGGCGGCAGTCACCCTTCCCGGTTTGATGGCCCTCTCGGACAACGCGGGGGCTCTGTGGCTGCCCCTTTTTCGCAGTTACGCCATGCCTGCTGCCTCAGCATCTCCATCGAACGCGACGGGGACCCCTCCTTCTCCTCTGAGTGGTAATGGTGGTGGAGACTCAGTCACTCATTCAATAGAGCGGAACGCTCTTGCAGGCGAAGGCGGTGATGTAGATGCGAGTTCCACAATCCGCTCCAGTGCGTCGATACCGTCTGAGGCACCGGACCTGTTGGCTCATGCAGTGCAGGGGGACACTCGCAGTGGTCCATCGCCTGCGAGTTTGAGTGTAGCCAAAAGGGAGGGCGCCTCAGCCGCCGCCGCAGCAGCAGCACCGCCTCTTCGTGCCCCTTTTCATCCCCCGCGCCCTTCTCGCACTCCGGCATTGGTGCGGCACGTTGGCTTTGCAGCGGTACAATATGCCCACAACTTCCGACGAGAGACTACTGTTGCTGCTGCTGCTGCGAAGGGCCCGACTAAAAGTCGTCAACCACTGGCGGACGTGCCATCCGAAACGAGTAGGGATACTGGCGTGCTTCTCGTGCAGGTGGGGCCCATGCGGTGCCGGGACTCCTTCTGGTGGACTCGCCACGGCGGTCGATTATCATCCCCTTCCGCGTCTCCGTCCAGTTCGGCGGTGAGAGCTCCTTCACAGGAGGACATTGCCGCCGCGGTGATGCCTCCTCTCTCACCGCCGTTTCCTGAAGCACCAACACCGAGCAGCTCAACGAGCGAAACCAGTTCAGCCAGCTTTAATGAGGTGGGGGCGCCGAAGGGGGCAGAGGTGCTCCTTGGCTTTGAGGGGCATCAGGTATCTGTACGGCTGGGGTGTGGGCAAACTCCCTGCGTGCCACCGGACAACATTGGCAGCGATGTTCATAACCTCGGCGTGCTCCCCCTGGAAGGGAAGAAGACTACCGGCGGCGGCCATGCCATAGACTCGCGGCAAGTCTTGCGGCTGCAAGTCTGTGTGGCTGCCATGACCGAGTTTGTTGGCAACGCCATAGTCCTCGAGATTGATCGCGCTGCGGACCGCTGTGAGGGGGCTCAGTGGGTGCCGCTGCTCCACGCGCACCACCCGTGCCGGACATGCGCAGACGACGACAAGGGTGAGGGGACGGACGTCCAACAGAGAGGCGAATTTCTCGTGGGCGAGATCCTTGTGCGATGGATAGCGCTGAAGCATCTACCGGTAGTAGGACGTTCTTCCTCTCCAGCGTCGACACAGACACCGTTGCAGCTTCTTGTGAGGGAGTTCTGTGGCGGTGCGGGCGCTTCGTGTACCTATGCAGTGCTGCCGAAGCTATCCGCTTCCTTGCCGATGTCGACTCACGGGTCTCGGAGTGCTAGCGTCACTGGCTTGGAGGGCTTAGCGTACCCGCGAGGCACTGAGGATGAGGGGACTTCATTGACCACCCCCTCTGCCTCCGCAGCGCTGGCTCTCTCCCACATGCTGCGTGCTGTGAGGCCGCGGCAACACCCATGTGTGTATCTCGTCTTGGATGATTTCAGCCTGCAGTGCGGCGAACAGCTGTTGAGGGCGTGGAGAGCTACGTCGGATGATGCCGCTGCAGCAGGGATCGCCTGTCGGCTTCAGGCGAAACTCATATGGCCCCCAGAGTGGGAAGCGGCTTGGCTTCAGATGGCCTTGCAGCTCCAAAGCGGCGATGGCTCTCCAACGGCAGAGACTGCCCCACACCCACCTGTGCTGCCGCCGTCCTTTCTGGAAGTGAGTCCCGTCTCGCTGAGCGTTTGGGTGGATTGCGCTGACGTAATCTTCAAGGAGGGTCTTCCCTCCTCGGCAGCGGCAGAGCACAGGCTGACCAATGCGCTTCCGATGTCTTTGTGTCTGCCCTTGCCCACTGCGCAGCGTATTACACTCGCACTCGGCGCGGCGGGTCTCGCGAGTCGCTTACAAATCGAGCTGCGACTGCTGGCCCTACCTCTACAGTCATCCACCGGTAGTCCCAATGCAAACACGGCTGCACTTGATGCTGCTGCGTTTTGTGTCGGCACGGGCCAAACATTCCTGCCCTACCCGCAGTCCACGCAGTACGGTATCACGCTGCTCTCTCCAGCGGCAGACGGTGCGGGCTCCGCCCCAGCAGCTCCCTCGTCAGCCGATGGGAAGGGAGGCGCCGCGGATGCTTTTGTTTCGCATTCTGCGCTGCTTCACTGGCGGGCGCGGGTTGCAGTGAACATGCCAGTGTCATCGTCGGCGGCTCGGGGAGGCTCAATTCATGGTAGCCGGAGTGGTGCGCTCAGCAGGGGAGGGGGAGGGACAGACGACGGCATGGCGTCGCTGATGTCTTGGAATACACTCTCTGGTGGTTTGTCTCCTTCTGGCGAGCGTGGGCCCCTACGTGCCCTCGAACGCACCTCCAGCGATGCGTCCGCAGGGGTCCTTTCCGCTGCCTCGGTGCTGATTAGCATCACTGTGGAGCGTATTGAGATTTACGGCCTCGATGTATGCGCCGCCGGCGTTGCGTCCCATCCGCGCAGCGGAGTAGCACCGCCTGCGACAGTGGCGCTGGTGTCAGCTCCCTCAACTTTAGAGGAGCCGACGGCTCTGAATGCAGCGTGGGGGAGTACGGGAGTCGCCTCCACGGTGACCAACGGCTTCCATCTTCTTGCGCCTCACTTCGCGTTCCCTGAGGTCAACTCCTCGGCTGCGGCAACAGATGCACGGGCTGTCCCCGAGGCAGGATCTCAGCTGCGGGTGAGACAGCCTCCCCGATACCACTGGAGTACCGACCTGTCTGTAGCGCCGTCTTCGCAGCTGGTGTTTTATGTGGGGGTTGTTTCAGCGGCGTTGCTTGGGATGGGGCGCGGGGAGACTGCCCAGCTGTCATCCCTAGGCTTCGCTCCCAACAGAGGAAGCCGCGGAGACAAGCAGGGGGGGGACTGGCTTGTGGGGAAGGCGTGCGTTACCCCAAAGTCACTCAGGGAAACTTTTTCGACGCCCTCGAGACTGGCGAGTGCTGCACGAGAAGTAGAGCTGGAACTGGTAAACCTCGCTAACGGCCGTTGGCTGGGCCGCCTCTGGGCTCACCTGAAAGTGACACCCAAATCTGCCGTGTGGTTCGATGCCAATGGTATCTTCTTTGCCCCTCGCATCACCCTCGCCGTGCGGAGCTGCCGCGGCTACGTAGATGGTGATCTGCCGCTGGTGCTCAAGGTCGAAGAGACGTATAAGCGGCTTTGCGCAAGAGCAACAGCCTTATATGTGCAACGTGGCCGAATCCCCAAGCGGCTTCGACAACAGCTCTCCGAAGTCCGAGAGATGCGTCAGCAGTTTGGTGGTTCCCAGGTGCACTCTCAAGAGAGAACGTACCGGAGGATCCCGGCTGGCGGCGAGGTGGCTTCTGTGGCACATCACTCGACTGAGGTAGTGCTAGCCTGTGTCTGGGGGGGCGACGATGATCTTTCTAATGCGCTGACGTCTCTCTCTGCCCCCTTTGCTATTCCTTCTGCTTTCCAGATTGCTCGACGGGGGCAAGGCCGCGTAGCAAAGTCAGCGGCAGATAAGGATGCGTCTGATGCAGCGCAGACGCTCGTGAACGTTCCGGCGTTGAAGCTTTCGCACACCCTCACCTGCACTTCACGATCGGATGTCGCCACGGAATCCGTGCGCATGGAGCTTCGCGAATTGTCAAGTGGCACTGTCATCGCGTCTGGTTCTCTGGAGCTGCCCCGGTGTCCCTTGCGCACACTGTTGTTCTCCAGCGCTGCAGAGGCGGAGATGCGGACGGTGGCGGTCTCGCAGCACATTGAAGCTCCACTTCATCAGCCTGCATATAGCAGCGAGAGTGCTAGAGGCTACCGGACACCGCCGGGCTGCATTCGATCCTTGTCAACATCCGGAGGTGCACTGGACATGTCCGTGACGTGGTCGGTGTCACCAGTACGTGGTGATACGTGGCTCACCTGCCTTAGCTTTCTACTGAAAGGTGGCCATGATGCTGGCGGGCTTGCTAGGCCGGGTGCCCTGATGCTGCGCTTCGTGTATTCCTTCGAAGGTTCCACCTTCGGAGAGCGAGAGCATCTCGTAGATCTGCCACTTCGCCTGAAGCCGTTGTCGCGCCGTGATGGTGATGCTGGTGGCCCAACGATGCTAAGGAGGGGGGACGAAGGTGATCCGTTTGTGTTTTGGTCGGGAGAAACGACGCGGGTGCCGCATGTGGGTCAGGTGGGCGGTACGGTGAAGCGAGTGGAGCTGCTGGAGGTGGTTCGGGTGTCCTGCGTACCTGCTGTGACTCCCCTCGCTGATTCGCAACCACTTTTGACGCTTAGGAAAGAAGAGGAGGCGTACTTGGCTACAAGGCTTGCCGTGCATTTATGGACGGCGGAGGATGAGCAGCGCTTTCGTGCCGCTCGCCGCCACGCGCAAGCATCGGTCAGCGAGGATGCTGTGCTGTGGCTGACCTGCATGGACGCGTCTACCGGTGAGCTTGGCAGACCTGCCCCAGAATATCAGGTTCTCTTGGGATTGACTACCGCCAACGCCGTGGCATGCAAGGCAGCGCAGCTCACGGCAACGCGGCGACTTCGGGACTTGCAGCAGAATGGCGAGGCAGCTGAGCTCCCGACCACCGTCGCTGCTTGTCCCCGACGCTGCGTAGGTGATGTCTCACCGTCCTTATCGGCTAGAGAGAACAATGTCGAGCCCGTCACAGGAGACATTCGAGCTCTACTCAAGCGTCAACGCGCGGCGTTGTTGCCCGACGACCGCGGTTCGGTTGACAGTGGTGGCGTTGTATTAAAATCTGTTACTTTTCGCTGTCCGGGTGCCGCACTCTCGAGAAAAGGACTCACAAAAGTGTTGAAGGTGACATGCCGCGTTGTGCGGGACGCGCCTCGCGGTGTTCGTCCTGTAAGCGGCAACAAGGGAATACACGGTGAATGCCAAACCGACGCGGTGCTGGAGGCTGGCGCCGCCACGACAATAGTTCAGGAACGCGAAGAGAGAGGGGGTGGAGAGCGTGGCGACGCACCATCCTCAACCGCTTCGCTCGCTTTGTATAAATTGACGGCTGTCTGGGACGGCACTGCCATCCCGTTGCCATCTTCGGTGCTAGCACCTGTCACTCTAGCCCGTCTTGCGCATCTGGAGACGGTGACTTGCCCGTCGGGTGCTCTGCTGCGGATTCAGATGCCGACCGGCACTGCCACATCTGCGTTGTGTTCTGCTCCTTTCCACCGAGAATCAGCGGTGATGCGCGCGGAGGAGGCGTGTGCATACGAGGGGGGTGGCGGTTGTGCCCGTGAAGCACACTCTAGACTAACGAGTACGCTGTGGGAGGATGAGTTTCACGTGGAGGTGGAGGTGCAGGGTAGTGGGGACGATGCTGCAAACGCGCTCCGCTACGCATCCGCCTCTTTCACTGCAAGCGCTGTGCTGCTGCATACACTATCGGACCGTGAAGTAGGTGGACTGGAGGGTGATGAGGGTGGCAGCGGTTCAGCGCGCTTCGCCACGAGTTTGCCTGTCTTACGCGCTCCTCTAGCGTCGTGGATAATGACGCTGGATCTGCTCGACACGAGTTCCTCGTCGACATCCACTGCGGCAATGGTGGTCGTGGGAGAACAAGCTGGCGACGGTGGAGATGCGAAGGACTTGGAGCGATCTGTACCAATCCAAGTGGATCTAGCGTGGACGTTAGACCTACTTGGGACACATCCTGTTGCCACCACCGTGCCAGGTCTGATGCACCTCTCCGCTCCTCTCTCGCACCGTCATTCTGGGGCGCCTCACGGGAGCGCTGAGCCAGCTGCCGCAGACGGTGAAGTTAGTGCTAGCGGCGAAGAAGACGAGCATCTGCGGCAGCTAGAGGCGTTTTCGGCGTGGTCAGACTTCCTGGCAAGTCAGTATGGGGAGGAAGAACTTCGTGAGCAACAGGCCCAGCTTCGTCACTGGCGGTGTGCTATTTCTGGGGTGGAGGTGGCTGGACTGGCGCTCCCCGCCTGGTGCCCTAACGCCACACTCACAAAAGCAACCCGTGACCCTAATGGCGCTGTGGCCTCTCCTACCTTGCTTGCCCAGCTTGTGCTTCCGTCCCACGGGTCCGGTATGGCTGCTGAGGAAGCCACGACCATTGTCGCTGCACGACGACCCCGGCTGAGGGATCGCAACCAGGTGCGCAGCCGTTGCCCCCGTGGCGCGCGAGAGCTCGTGATGGGGGTGGCTCGCACACGTGCTTCTGCTGCTGCGGAAGGCGCCTACGATATAGATGACGATGGACAGCTTGTCCAGAGTCCACGACCTCCGATTGCCGGTGATGCGTGGTTGCGGCCTCGTCACTACTCGGCAACCTTCGCGCCCGTCTCATGGTGTATGGCAGTGACGGACATGACGGCCCCCTCAGCCGCCATCGTACCACAAGGGCCCGAAGTGGATGCTGCGGCTCCTCATACGACCCCCGTAGCGGGGCTCACCGTGTGGCAGCTGCTAGCCGCACCCTTGACGTGCCCTTCCTCAGCGTCTGGTGAAGCTGTGCAGCACTCCACGCAGCCGGTATTCCATCTCGGTGGTGCACAGCTGACGTCTCTCCTTCATGAAGGTGTCTTCTACCTGACGCAGGTGTTGACGCGGTGGTTTCGCGCCTCCTACACAACCGAGGAGCGGGATGCGCTGCTGCGGGCTGCCGCCGTGTATCCCACTCGGTGGATGCCGCTCACAAGTCTCACATCATCGATCCCCCAAGGCGCTCGCTTACGGTTCTGCTTCACCTATCAATATCACGGGCCAGTGCCGCGGCCATTGGCAGAGTCGCCGGCCCACCCGCCCACTCCTGCTGGAGTAGCGCAACTTGTTCACTGTGCACGGCTGGAGCGGGTGGATTTCATCACTGACGGGGAGGGTCAGCAACCGACGGCGAGCGATTGTATGGCGTGGCTCAGTCGCCTGGTGCTCGTCCTCCGTGTTGTATCCTCCCAACACAGCACAGAGAGAGGTACCGCGTCCCCGTCGCACACTGTGGCCCAGTGGAGGACGCGGTTGGTGCCCATGCTGAGCAGGGAAGCCCAGAGAAAGGACATCTTCAATGTGGGCCGAGGCTCCGCGACGACGACGGCCTCCTCCAAGCCTCAGGAATTTGCAGTCAATGCGAGCCCTTCCATGGGGCCCACCGTACCAAGTGGAAAAGAGAACTCCAAGCGACCGCCCCCACCGATACCCAAACCCATTCCAGCGCGAGGAGTTTTGGCTGCCCCGCCCTCTCCCGAGCCACTGAAGAATGACTTTACGCCGCAACCAGCGCAGGTACAGACGAGGCAAAGCGACGAAGGACAAGGGGTAGACAAGCGTTCGGCTGCCGCGGCGCTGGCAAACATGTTCGCATCTTCCCCGCTGAAGCAGTGTACCCCCTTACTGCCGACTACCCGATATTATTGTTGGGAAACTTTTTCTGCAGAGGAGTCGAGGTTGACAGCAGCGGTGGTGCAACAACACAGCCGTACCCCCACAACTGCGGTGCTACGTCTGGCAGACATCATCACAATGGAAGTGGAGCTTGTGCTGATGGATCGGGGCACCGATTATGACTGCTTATCGTGCCCCACAGAGCAGTGTCATGACGGCAGCTCGGATATGATTCATGGCACGGTGGTGGGCCGCGGGCAGGGGCGGGTCGACCATACGGTGAATCCACACAGGGCGTCGGGCGTTGGGGTGGGCGGCGGTTTGGAACATACGTGGTGGCCTTGCGCGCCTCTTAGGGTGTGCATGTCCGTTTCTCCCGAAGCAGTAGCTAACGCGGAAGCCTGGGAGCACCAACGTGGTGTTGCCACACCGCCTGTGCCCCTTGAGGCTCTCCCACCCCCTCCAACGCTCGCTGCCACACCGACTTCGCACTGGGGCCTGTCACTAGACTTCGTGGTGCTGGCGGCGCCGAGCTGGGCGGAGGTGACCGCGTTGCGGGCTTCCGAGGCTGCAAGGACGGAGCGGCAGCGCGACACGCTTTCGGCACTTCGGGCGACGGAGTCGATGCTTCAGTGGGCATCTCTTCCTTGGCTGAGACAACCATCATCGTCATCGCTGTCCCCCTACTCTTCCCCCACCTCCTCCTTCCACGCCCTTGATGCCGGTGGTGCTCTTCGCGCTGCCGCCTCGCCCCTCTACCGTCTTTTGCGTGTCCCGCCGAGCGTGCTGCGGCGAAGTGATTTTTCGGTGTTTGACGTCGTGCGAAGCTCCCATGCCGCTTGCGGTTCGGAGGTCGCTGTCGCTGGTGGCGACAGTGGAGGTGATGACCGCCGGACGCGGGGGTATTCGTTGTGGGCAGTGCCAGGGACACGCCGCCATGTCCTGAGCAGCTTCAGCGAGAACGTCGCCAACGAGGCAGGCAGAGGCATCGGTCAGAAGGATGTCATCTTCGAGGTGTCTTCGGACCCTTTCGTCCGACACGTTTGGCTGGTTGACGACGGTACGGGCCACGTCTGGGAGCCGCAGTGGACTTTGATGCCGACTCTTTCACCGGACGCGGTGTCCACGGTGACCGCTACGAACCGTAACAACGCAGCCACTCTCGCTTCGCATCTTCAGGCAGGCCACGTGCTTTTGCGAGAGGCACAACGATTACGGTTGAACTGGCGGCGTGTTCAGGCGGCAGAGCCTCCTGGTGTGACGGTGACCAGCGCCACGGTCGCCTCTACTTTGGCGGGGCTTGTCGGCGGGGCCTCTGTGTCGTATAGGGCAACGAATGGAGATGCCTGTATGTGGGTGAGTGGTGGCATGCGCTATCGCAATACGCGGGAGACCTTTCTGCCGATGACGATGATGGCGATGAAGGAAGCTGGTGGAGAACACCAGTGCCAATGCTTCCCACGACGCCCCTCACTTCCTGCCTCCACGCACAATAGTCACGACCGCCGGCGGCACCAAAGGCGAGGGTCGCAGACAGCAGCGGTCCTCTCGTCTGCTGCCGATTTGAGTGGGTTGTCTTCTCCTTCCTGTGTCTACGACCTTTTCGTATCGCATTTTCTTTGCTGCCGGGCTGGAGAGAACAAGAACACGGGGCCAAGATGGTGGTGTGACGTGCGCACGCCGGCTATTACCAACACAGCCGCGGCAGGAGCTCTTTGTCGCATGGATGCCGTGGCTGCAGATGCCGCTTACATGACGGGCTTCGATGCCGGTGCACATCTATTTCACACCGCTACTGCTGTAGGTGAGCGTATCTGGCTTTTGGGTGGATGGAGGGTGGCCGATGGTGTTGCGGTACTGCCTTCCGCTCTGGAACTCCCATCGGATGGGAAAGGCCTCGTAGAGCGCCGTCGCGGCGAGGTGCGTCGAGCAACGATATCGACAGCAACAAGCTTGGAGAAGGCGTTCAGTTCGTCGAAGCCGGTGGCTCATTGTGAGGATGACGCACCGTTGCCGGTGCAAGAGATACATACATCGGAGACACTCGATACACATCCTTGGCACCGTCCTCTGGACCCCGCTGCATCGCTTGCGCCTTCCCTGATGTGGTGTGAGGATGTACAGTCAGTGCAATGTATGCATGATGGATCTCTTGCGCCACCAGTGGTGGTACCCGCCCTTCCTGAATTGGAAGTGGGGGTAGGGGAAGAGGACGGAGTGTACGCGGTGACACCACCTCGACTGGCTTGCCATGTTGCAGTCTCTTGCGCCGAGAGGTATATCGTCTTGTTCGGAGGGTTGCTGGCTGCAGGAGACGAGGCGGTGAACTCAGAGGGCGTGACCGCAACTGGGGCATCGGCCACAGCGGCTGTTCACGTGTACGACACGGCAAGAGGCAGTTGGGCGGCACTGAAACCCCCCCAGACAGCTGCGGCGCAGGAGCAGCGGTGGCCTCTGGCACGGTATGGCCACAGCATCACCCCTGTGCCTGGTACCGGCGCTACAGATCCGTGCAGCTACTTTGTGTTTGGTGGGGCTTCGACCACTCACGCACGTTGCGCCATCGTGCCGCCGGAGGAGAGGCTCTGGATTTGGACACCCTTCGCCTGCACAGCGCACGTCGAGGCGGTCGAGAAGACTCCGGTGCGGTGTGTGTGGCGCTCGGTGCAGCTGCCGCCTGAACTGTCAACCGCCCTCGCTGGCCGTCTCTTCTCGCAGATGACGGCGTATACTGCGGCGGAGGTGCTGGCTGCTGCGGATGCTGCGCTGGGCACCAACCAAGTGGAGCCCTCCAGCGGGGACGCACAAAACGCGTCAGATAAGGTGGCTACGACCGCGGGTCCAGCAAATACGGGATGGACCTCGGTGGCCCTCTGCATTGCCGGTGGTATGACCATTCCTGACGCCGCCTTGCAGAAGGACTGTACCGTGCCGGAGAAGAGTTCCCCGTCAGACGCCTTCGATGCATTTCGTATTTTTGTGGAGCCGTGGTTTGCCTATCCAGTGGGAGCGGTTTCTTCAGTGATTCTGTCAAGCCTTAGCAAGCGCTTGAAGCTACCACCTGTCTAAGAGGTACTGGGCGCAGAGACAGCTGTGTGCGTGTGGTCTCACCCCCCACATTCTTCGTGCTTTCTTTTTTTTTTTTAGTCGTGATGCAGTGCCAACCCTTATCCCTCGACGGCCGGTCGCCGTGGTTCATACTTTCCTCCTCCACTCTCCCCTTTCCTCTCTGCGGCAGTGTCTCGGCGGCTGGGGCGTCGTTGCACCGGCGGTGGCTCTCCTTGGTACGGTGGAAACCAGGCATTGTGAAACGACTATCCGACTTTTGTTCCCCCCATCTCTCCTCTTCCCCAGCTCGCTCGAAATGCTCTTCTTCCTCGACAAATCAATAGTAGTGAGGCAGTACGCCCCTTCGTAGTTCCCCCGTTTCCTCTCCTCCAAGATGTAGGCCTTGCTGCGGGAAAAGGAAGCGTGCCGCGGCGGCACAAGACCATCCTACACCCACGCGCCGTTGCCCACAAAGAGAGCGCCTCCCTCCTCCCTTTACCGCTCGCGGAAGGCTGCTCGCCGAGTGAGAAAACTTTTCTATTCTCCGCTCTTTACTTCTTCCCCTTCCCAACCCTTACCCACGTTCTCCTCTTTGATGTATGTCCTTCTTTTTGGATGCCCTCTTCGTCAACCGTTGCTCCCTCTGTGGTGCCCCTATACGCACATGCAAACACTTCTCAGTGTTCGCCTCTCTTTCCCTGTCCCCTCTCTCCTCTACACGTCCTGCGGAGTTTTCGCAGAGGGGTTTTTCTTTTCTGTTTTCTTTTCTGACTTCGCACGGTTCGAAGCCTTTTTTTTGTTTCGGTGATTGCAGCCATTTCAATCTGGAGTAGCACATTGCTTCCCACCGGGCCGCCTTTCCCTCGATCTTCCTTCTCCTCCTCTCTCTCTCTCTCTCATTTGGAGGTACACGCAGAGACAGAGCCTTACACTAGTATCAGCGCTCTCCTTGTTCTTTCTTTTTTGTGCCCCATCAATAATGCGGAGGCGGCGAGCGAGACAGGTGGTGTTAGTGGCGGTGGCGCTGGTGGTGGTGTGGGCTTTCGCCTCCGTCTCTCTGGTGCCTGGCTTAACCGCCAGCGCAGCGGATACAACAGATGATGTCAAGGCCATGCGTGCACTTCTAGAGCTGCCGGACGACGACTTCTACGGCGTCTTGGGTCTGGCGGAGGCACGGGAAGACGCCACCGAGCGTGACATCAAGACTGCCTTTCGGAGGCTTTCGAAAAAGTACCACCCCGACGTAGTATCGGGGGATCAAGACTTGTACCGGCTTGTCTTCCAGCGAGTGCAGCGCGCCTACGAGGTTCTTGGCGATCGTCGGAAGCGAAAGGTGTTCGACATCCTCGGTGTTGACGGCCTGCAGAAGCTGGAGCAACCGCAGCAACAGCAGCAGATGAACCCGCTCGCGGCCTTTTTCGGGGGTATGCAGGCGGCAACAAACCGCGGGCGAGACATGGAGTTGCTCATGGTAGTTTCTCTGGAGGACATCTACACCGGGGCCGCACACACATTTAAATTTGAGAAGCGCAAAATATGCCGTGCGTGCAAGGGCACCGGCGCGCGTAGCTCGAAAGACATCGTGAAGTGTCCGCACTGCCACGGGAGCGGCCGCCTACTTCAGCGAGTGCAGATCGCGCCTGGTTTTGTGCAACAACTAGAGCAGGCGTGTCCCCATTGCCAGGGCAAGGGCACCCATGTGGCGCACCTCTGCCCGGCGTGTCGTGGAAAGATGGTTCGTGCGGGGCAGGCGATGCTGAGCGTAGACATCGAGGCGGGCTTGCCCGAGGGTCACGTGTTGACATTTGAGTTAGAGGCGGACCAGTCGCCTGGCCAGGTGCCCGGGGACGTACAACTCACTGTGGTAGCGGCACCTCATCCCTCGTTCCGACGTAACGGCAACGACCTCTACGCGAATGTCAGCATCACGCTGAAGGAGGCGCTGCTGGGGTTCGAGAAGACGCTACCGCATCTCGATGGTCACTCCGTGACGCTACACCGGAGCGGCGTGACACAGTATGCGCAACAGGTGCGCATCCCGGGTGAGGGTATGCCGCGTCATCACGTGCCTTCAGAGCACGGCGATTTGTTTATAATTTACAATATCGACCTTCCCCCGGTTTTGACAGCAGAGCAGCGCGCCATGCTCGAGCAACACTTTCCTTGAAGGGTAGCAGCACGAGGAAAGGGTGGGGAGGGAGGGAGAGAGAGCATCGATCTGCCGTTCGCTCCTCACTTCCTGAGGCTGAGGTGCCACCGCGATGGAGGGAGTTTTGAGGGAGGAAGTCGCGACTCCTGGCTCCCTGTTCAGCGAAAGTAATGGTGAGGGCCCGTAGGGGGCAGAGGTGTCCTCTTTTTTTTCTCTCTAATGATTTGCTTTCGCAGCCGCGGGCACTTTTTTCTCGAAAGGGCATGTCAGAGAGGGACTGGGCAACTCGCCATCTGGAATTTCGCTTCAGTGTAGCCCACCCCTTCCCCTTCTTCCTCCGCTGGCGCACCGCACTCTGCTTCTTCCCCTTCCACGCAGTGCCGGCTGCGCCTCTTTCTATAGCTGTGAGGATGTATGGGTGTGCGTCACTTTGAGTATTTCTAAATCTCCCTTCGATGCTCACCCGTCCTTCCCCCCTCCCCTTCGCTCTCGATGCTTTGCAACGTGCCCATCGGCGAAGGGAGGAGGACGTGATACCCCCCACTTATGTGTTGAACCAGGAAAGGCGAATCAGCTCGGCGCTTCGTCGCAAAGTGCACGGGGAGGAAGAAGGAGGAGGCTGGAGTGGGTTGGTGCACGGCGTCGCATCCAGCGTCACGCAGGACCGAGGGAAGAGCGACGATGATGACGTCCGAGAAAGTGGGGGCACACCGATGCTAGTGCGTGCTGGTGTGGTTCGTGTGTGTGTAATGATGTGGGTCGACGATCATGGCTCGGGCTCCCAGCTCGTTTCTCCGCTTTGTCTCCTCTCTTGGACGTCCTGGCATACCTCCCTTCTTCCCGCGCCTTTGAGTTTCTCTCTCTTCTTCCCCTTTTAGTTTCTTGTGCTCCAAGATGAACGCATCGCGCGCGGGCTAAGAGAACAACAACAACAACAACAAAAGAAGCCCTCTTTTTTGTTTTCGCTGTCTACGCGTCACAGGCAGATGCGCCTCCCCCCCGTTTTTCTCTCTGTCTCTCCGTATGCGTTGCATTAGTGAGGAGGATCCTCAGGAGAAGGGAGAAGGAAACACTCAACCTCAGGAAGGAGCGGAAAAGACGCGCTGCGCAAGGTATACGAAACAGTTTTTGTTTTGTGAAACGACAGGGAGACGGTGAAGAGCGTGCAGTCATCAACTTGGCGCTTTGCCCAACGTTCCACGAGTGGCGGCACCCTCCTCAGCAGCCGCATCTGGCTTGTGCTGCTGCTGTTGGTGGGCTTTTCTTTCCTTTGGAAATGCGATTGGCGCTTTCGGATGTACTTGGGATGGCATGAAAAGCGGACCGCTTTTGTGCTTCAGGCATCGCTGGAGAGAGCATAGTAGTGGTGCCTCCTCCTTCTCTGCCTCACCGGTGCGTGAATGAGCAGGTTTCTCCGTCTTCCATCTTTTCCTCTTGCGTATGTTCGTCTCCGTCGTATCTCCAGCTTTCATCAGACGAGGAGTGATAGATGCTGCCTTCGTAGCTCCGTCCTCCCCACACTGTTTGTGCTCTTCTTCTCATTCTATTTCTGATGTCCATCTGCTTATCTTTCGAGAGCCTTTTCATCTCTGTAGGGCCGCTCTCTCGCGACGGCGAGTGAGCACTGATTTATTGGACCTTCCAAGAAAACGCACATTGTGGAGCAGTCTCATCGCACGTTTACGCGGAGAACCGCCTCTGGTCTACATCGCTCTGTTACGTCAGCAGCAGTAGACCTATAACTTGATCCTTTATTGTCAAGAACGACGGTTCACCACAGGGCAGTATCATGGCCGAAGGCCAGAACGATGCGACGGCGTTGCAAAGCTCGCAATACCGATATCTCATCTTCAACCGCCATAATGGTTCTTCTTGGGTGTTGAGCACGGAGGCACTGAACAAGACGGTGCAAGCGAGTCAGGAGGGCCTGCTGTGGGTTGATGTTGGCGGTGTGATGCCGGAGCAGCGCCGCACCATCCTCGGTGAGTTGCCGTGGAATGTGAAGATTCCCTCGCCCGTGCTTGACATCGCAGCTCGTCCGACGGAGTGCGATGTGATGGAGCTGCAGCCAGGCTCGGGGCAGTACGCGTTCGGTGTACTCGGCTGCGCCATCGATCCCCTTTACGCTGTCACCGAAGGAGAGGCAGCGCTGAACGAGCCCAACTACAGCGGCGAGGCCTTCGATGCCGCCCGCGGCTTGGTCTGGTGCTCCGTCCTCATCACCGATACCCTGATTGTGACAATGCACGACAAGCGTTTTCTCGGATTGGAGGAAGTGGTACGGGCGCTGGAGATGCGGGTGTATCCGGCAGAGCCGGGCAACGTGCAATACGATACGCTGACTCCGAGCATTGTGCTGGCCACCCTCGTGGGATATACGAGCGAGATGATGCTGCCCGATCCGACAGCGCTTCTCAGTGAGGTGGACTGCATCGATGAGATGGTGCTGCTCATCGCGCCCGGTGAGCGCGACCAACCCGATCTTTTGCGGCGTGTGGCGCTGCTGCGACGCCGCATCTCTTCCTTCCGTGGACAACTTTACTTGAAAGAGAAGTTGCTACGCGAGTTGGTGACGCCGTCGATGCGTGGCAGCTTTGTAGCTTGTGACACGCTGCAAGTCATGCCCATCTATAAGGAGGCGCTGGACAAGAATACGCAGGTGGCGGACCGCCTCGATGATGCGCGCGATATACTGAACCAGGCGAACTTGAACTTCGTGACGGGGGTATCGATGCGCATGTCGCAGAGTTCGGCGAACATGGATTTCAAGATGCAAATTTTAGGGCAGGTTGCCACCATCTGTCTGCCACTCAACCTTATTGCTTCGATCTTCGGTATGAACTGTCAAGTGCCGCGGGATGCGAACACGTATAACGACCTCAAAGCCTTCTGGGGCATCATCGGTGTGATGGTGCTCTGGGTGATCATCTGCAGCATCCCGACAATTCGGGACTTGCTGCGTGGGAACGCGGCCAAGCCCATCGTGCCCACTGATACCTAACTGTTTCTGGAAGGGAGTGACAGATACCAGTGACGAGTACTTCAGCGGCCACTGGCCTTTCCTCCCTCTCGACAGAGTTGCGGGGGATCTGGAGACAGTCGCGCTGTGCTGTCGTGTATGTGGGCGTGGGGTGTCTGCGTATAAAAAATGGCGGCAAGCTAAAAAGCGCCGCCCTCACCATCGACCCCTCCCATCTTTTCGCGCCACCCCAACCTTTTGCGCGGGATGGCGTCTCTTTCTCGTTGTGTGCGTGACTGCTCCTTAAGCGACGTGGTCGCGTCAAAAAAAAAACGATCCCCAGAAGAGGGCCGGTTCTCCCATGCCGAATGGGGAGGGGTGGCGTGGCCCCGCCCCCGTTTCTTTGTTGGGGGGGCCTGGTTCTTGCGCGGGGTCGCCGGCCGGCCCCCTCGTCCCGCGCGCGGCTTTTGTCCCCCCTCCTGTTGTCGTTCCCAGCGTTTTGGGCTTTGTGGCCTTCCTGTCCCCGTCCTAGGAGGGGGGGCTGTTTCCCTTCCCTTTTTGGGCAGGGGGGCCCGTCTCGTTCCCGGGGTAGCCAGGGGGCAGGTTTCGGGGCCCCTCCTGCGGTTCCCTCTATGGCCACCCACCATCCGGCTCGTGTCACTAATCCATTCTGATAGGCCCCACCCGCCTGGCCCTACCGGGAGGGCGTTTGCGTTCCGGTCCACGCAGGCGTAAGGCACCGCCGCCGCGAGGGGCGCGGTGACGACTGCGTGTGTGTGTTGCCTCCGTTGCGTGGCGTTCAAAAATGGTGTATGCTCTGCGGATGGAGAGGCGTGCGGGAGAATGAAATAGTGGTGAGGGGGTCGCGTCTCGGTGAGGCCATCATCTCCCCTCCTGCATTGGGCAGGGGTCGAGCATCTCCGGATGCATGTGCGTAGGGACGCACAAACCACCACGCCCCCTTCGTTTCTTTTTTTGAGCAACACGACCAGGTGAAGGCTGGCGGGGGGAGCGCGGGGAATGGATGGGGCAGAAGAAACGAGCGCTGTGCTTCAACACACGAAGTTTTCATCACACGCGGCTCCCTCGTCCTCTCCTCTCATCGCACTTTATCATGAAGATGGATTTCAGAATGATATACGTGTGACAGCCCTCTCGTGTTCTTCTCGTCTTCCACCTCACCGCGCGGACTCAAACAGCGCCTGTACACCGACAACAAAAGCAGCAACGCGGAGGGTTGGGTGAGGGAGAGGGGGGGGGAGAGAAGAGTGTCTCACCAGCACGGGTAGGTTTTAAAAAACGAAGAAAGTGAAATAAGATAGAAAATCAGAACGGGCAAGGAACAAGAAGAATGCACCCGCGAGGTGGTCCAGGTTTACGCGAGTTTATGCGTGTTCGTTAACACGAACAGAAAAGCATGACACATTTCATGGGAGTGCGTGTGCGTCTGTCTCGCGGAGAGAGAGGGATGGGTAAGAGAGCTCTCATTCTCTTGCCTTGCCGTCATATACTGTGGAATTCCATGCCCGTGTTCGCCTGCAATCGAGAATCTTCACCAGCAGCTTACCGCAGGGACGCGCGAAGACACCACACAACAAAATATCCTTCTGACGGGGCCTATGCCCCAGCACGCAGCACCTCACAATCCAATCTTATGAAGAATCTTTGCGCCGAGTCCCGTCGTGACAGCTCTGCTCTGGCCCCTTTATGGGTGATACGGGAGGGGGGAAGAGGAGAAAGGCGGCGAGAGCACGGGATGTACGCGAATCCTCTTTCTTTCTTCCACTGAAATGGCACTTAGTTCGATGAAGATGACACACACGCACACATACACAACAAAGTATCTCTCTCTCGTTCTCTTTTTTTAGAATTAAAGGGATTTCCCGTTGCCGGTAACGAAGCGATAACCGAGGGAAACAAAAGGAAGGAGTGGGTAGGCAAAGAGAGAACTGCAGAGGCGCGCGGGGGGGGGAAGGGCAACGCTGCGCACGCGTTGCCAACTCGGGATGCGTGGGCGTGTGAGAGAGGCCTTCTGGAAGGAATATGATGCAAATACACATTTAAGACGTCAGGCCTCCTTTCTTACCCTTCTCCCGCCCCCTCTTTTGTTTCATTCCCACACCATTCACATACAGAGTAATAATAATAGTTATAAAAGATGAAAAGACAAGGACACAGATCGGTTCAAGCATCACAAGGCCATGCGGGAGAGAGAACAACAGTGGTGACAACGGCAAGAAGGGCCCGAACTGTTTCACAGGTGTGACTCGTGCAAAAGAAAAAGGGGGCGAGAGCACGGAGGTGAAGAGGGTGAGGCTGAGTACTCACGTAAAGCATGCCCCCGCCTTCTTTGCTTCGCCAAACGTCGTGTAACTTCCATCAGTGCATCTACCCCCGTGAGGAGATGGAGTAGCTGCAGGAAGGCTCCACGACCGACACACCCTCCCTCATTCCCCCTCTTCCGTCGCTGCACATGCACTACTACAAAAATGCGGTTTGTGCTAGTTGCGGCGCAGCTCGGCCCACTTATTCGAATCGAACGGCGCAGCTGGCTTAGAAAAAGTGCTCCGCTCTACACCGAAGTCACCCCTATCGGCACCAAACATGGCATTACCACCACGCCCGCCGCGCCCCCCGCGTCCCGGGCCGCCAGTACCACCACGACCACCACCGCGGCTGTTGGGGCTGCTGAGAGCGTTGCTGATGCTGCTGGTGGTGTTCATCTCCATTTTCCGCTCCATCGGCGCCGACTCCGCGACCCCCTCAGCGGGGACAGCGGGGACTTCTCCAATCTTCGGTGCCTCAGCGCGCGGGGCGTCACGCCAGTTCCCCATCTCAGCGCTGAAAGGATTTGACCGCGGCTCCACGGGGGCGGCAGGGAAGACAGGACTGACCATCGCGCTGACCGGGCGCATGTTGCCAGCGCGGCGGTCAAAGTTCTCCTCGCTCCGCCGGTTATCACGCAGGGTGGCGAAATCTGGCTGTTGTTCTGGTGAGGCGTCGCGCCAGCTCGCGATGCTGAGCGGCGAGGCTGCGCTGGCCGGTGCTTGCTGTACTGCCGAGCCTAACATATCGCGTGACAAGTCATTAAGACTGTGAAGATCGACGCGGGACCCAAAGTTAGATCGGCTACCGGCCATCGGCATGCCAGGTTGCTCCTCCGGCTGCTGGCCACCGAACACATCGCGAGACAGCCCCATGGAGGCGAGACCCCCCGGCTGCTGCTGACCGGCCAAGTCACGCGACATGCCAGGCTTTTCGCCCGTGTGGCGGTTCAGCAGGCGCTCCACCTGCTGTGGCGTCGCCAAGTCGACGTACATGCGCCGGCCGCGCTGGGAGGTTTGATCCATCCCGAGCGCCACCATCAGTGCGTGCGGCGACTTAAATTCCACAAACGCGAAGGACTTGCCGTCCTGGGAAATGAGGCGGTGGGTCGCGATAGTTTCAGCATTGAAAAGGGAGAGAAAGTCTTCTTCGGTCGTCCCATTGCGAAGGTTGCCGAAGTGCGCTACAAAAGGTGGCTTCAAGTCCTTGCTGGAATACTTGTTCGACGACGCTTCGGCTGTGCGGAAGCTCTCTGCCTCCGTCAACTTGTTATTCGCCGTACGACTAAACTCACGTCGCTGCTTTTCGATCTTCTCCGCCAGCTTGGCCTCACCCATCTGCTCCGGCGTCATCAAATCCTGTGCCGCCCAGTCCAGGGCCTCCTCTGGGATGTAATCCTCATTGAATTCATTGATGTTGACCGTCTTTCCACGCCCCTTCTTGTGCTTCGCTGGCATCTTCGGTAGGAAAGGAGATTCGTTACGGTAGGTAAGAGAGAACTTTCTTTATTTTCTTTTCGATGTGAGTTCGTACTTTTTTGTCGAGGCAGGTGCTTGAAAGGAAACTGCGTGAACAAACATGCAGCGTACCCAATAGAGACGTGTACGTATGTGTGTGTGTGTTCGAGGGATTTCCCCCCAAGAAAACCACAGTAAGCGTGCAGTCGAGAAGAGGAAGAGAACGGAAGGGAGATCGATGGGAAGAGGACGGCGCTTAACGTGAGAAAAAACCGTAATGTGAAAAGGAGGCGCGACTGGATTCACCGTCCCTCTCTTTCTTTGCAGGTACCGCCCCCTCTTTCATGAACGATTCGGGTCGAATAAGGTCAGCCACACGTTATGCAAGCTGAGAGCGAAGAGACAACTCCAGTCCGGTATTCTAGCAGTGCGAGTGCGGTGTGCATATCGGCATTGTATCATACACCCCCACAGACAGACAGACAGAGAGAGAGAGAGGGAGAGGAATTGAAAAAGAAAAAAGCCCTGCCGTGTCTCTCACAACAGCAAACGACACAGCGAGAGCGGTGGTGGGGCAAGATACTTCTTCGACTGCTCTTTTGTTCTCCACCGTCTCCTTTTTAAGTTGGTCAGGCCCGTACCTCGAACAAAGGGAGCACGAGAATGTGGATGTGCGCGGAGAAGTGGAGGGGATGGGGAAAGGAAGGAAAGGGAGAGAGGGGAGAAGTGGCGTCACCCCTTCATTAGTGAGAAACCGAAAGCTTCCTTTCGTTACTATGGAGAGAGGGGGAGAGAACAAGAAGAGGTAAGAGAGGAGCAAGGCAAGAGGCGAGAAAGAGAGAGAGAGAGGGGGGAGAACGGGTGGCAATCACTTTTCCTCCCTTCACTACCGTCCCATCTTTTTCTTTTTTTGTGGCGTCCCCTGCCCCGTATCCTCTTTCTTCCTTCCTTTGCTGCAAGCAAACACACACACACACACACACACACAGACAGACAGACAACAACAACAAAAGACAAAACAGAAAATAAAACTGAGACAATGTCCATGAAAACATCCTACAGGGAGACAACCAACACCACCACAAAAAAAACCCATCGCCATAGTATCTGCAGCAGTGAACTGGGGCAGCGACCGTGGCACTTCAGTGGGCCTTCACTGATATGCTTCCATGCTGAAGTGAAGAAAAGCAGTAGAGCTTGTATTCTGCGAAGGGAAGGGGAGGGGGTGGGGGGTTCCACAGCTCCACACGAGAACGTGGATTCACCTCCTTTGTGTTCCATCAAGGGCGCGCACTTCGCCCTGTCAAGACGGCGGCGCTGGGGAGGCGGCAGAGAGAGAGAGAGAGTGAGGTCCAGCTTAGGATTGACTCAACACTTTTTTCTTCTTTTGGTGGGTGGTGGTAGGGCGAACTCCCTGAACGCTGAGAGGGCACCGTTGCGCACCCTATACGATGGCGCATCGGTGAGCTCTGAACCGACTTCTTCTTTTCTCATCAACCAGCCCAACTACGCGCGTGCAGGCATAAGTGGATGCGAGTGTCGCTTCTATAGGAGGGAGAGGGTGAGGGAGAAAGAGGCAGACATGGCTGGACTACGAGGCGGTCTCTGCGGGTACGAGGATCGAACTGCGAGTGCCCGGCACATTCTTCGAGGTCAATCGTTGAAAGACGTCTCCGGTTGACACGCTGCCAGCGCGGGTAAATGAAACAGTTCCGCGGCGCGTGGGTCCACTAATGCTGCCACGTGGTGTGCCTGCGCGCGACGTCCCATGGCGCGGAGTGCTGGAAGACCGCAGCATCCGGTCTTCGCTAGCGGGCGCCTCTTCCAGAAGCGCCTCCACCCGTTTCAGTTGCATCTGCGCAGCGTGAAGGGCGTTACGCTTGTCCTCCAAGCCACTTGAATCCTCCTCTTCGTTTCCGAGCGAAGCTGCCGATTTTTTGTCATGCCGTGCCAGCCTAGCCGCTGCCCTCTCCAGCATCGATCGTGCTCCCTGCGCCGCCTGCTGTAGTCGCTGCATTCCAGCGACGTACTGCTCCTTAGCTTCGCGGCGTGCGTCCTTCACATTTAGCAGCGCTGTTGATGGAGGGTCGTTCTTCTCTTTCCTCGCCTCGGACAGGTACTGCACCGCCGCGTACGCTTTCTTGGCCGTAGCCGCCGCAACGGAGGCTCGTTGCGCCTCTAGGCGGAGGTCGACGAGACGGTCGTAACCGTCCACATCGACAGCGGTAGGCATGCCCGATGCGGTGCGCTCCAGAGGCCCGCGCGCACTCGTAGGCTGCACGGCTCTGATGTCCTTGATGTTGCTTCCACGACGCACGTGAAAGAGGAGGTCCCGACTTTGAGATACGATACGGTTCTTCTCTTCCCGCAGCGCCGCCCGCTCCGCCTTCCAGCTAAGCAACTCTGGCGCGTACATCTCCTTCTCACTGCCTGAAAGGTCGTCGTCACTGAGAACGCTTCGGAGTTTACCGCCTTCCTGGGCCGCCTTCATGGCGTAGTAGTCTTTGGCAGGATACTTCGGCTCCGGGTACAGGCGCTGAATGCTAAGCGGCAGCTTCGCAGCGGTACGGACCGGCGAATGGAAAGAGGGATAGCTTAACCGTGCGTGCAGCGCCACCCCCATCACGTCACAATCAAACCTCCGCACGTATGCATCCCGAACCCTATACAGTTCTCTGTTCAGCCCCCTCATGGCGCGGCCTTGCGTCTCTAGTTGCCTCGACATGTTAGCAATCTGCAGCTCCCGCTTCCGCATCACGGTCAAGATGGACTGAATGTTGCGTTGTTGATTCACCATGTTTGTCCACTCGGCCACTTCCTCACCGACGATCCCTTGCATTGTCTGCAACGCAGGTGCCGGCGTCGTACATGAGGTGTCCTCCGCCTGGTCGGTTGTGAGCGATCCTGTAAGAGCGCGGGGGCGCGCTTGTGGAGTTGGTACAGAGGAAGCAGCGCGCTCCAGAGAGGAGGAAGACGGAGGGGCAGCACCGGTGGGGGTTTGAGGTGGTACCTGAGAAGCTTTCGATGCTTCCTCTCCTACGGAGACAAGGTGCTCTCGTGCAGATGTGTTTCCGCTCCGCGCACTGTGGGCCCCCGATGGACGTTGAGGCCGCGAACGACTCACCGAGCGCGACGTCTTCGGCGTAACGCTGCCGGTGCGCCACGGTCGCGCATGCATCGCCTTTCGACGTTTTTCAATTTCCTGCTCCTGTTCAGCTGCACGCCGTTTCAACCGGAGGGCCGCACTCTGGCTGCTCGTCCGACGCGCTCGCGGGTTCGGCTCATTCGCCTCCCATGGACGGGTGCTCATGTACAAACTGCGCTGTCGCAAAACTTCCTTTCGGCGTTCCGCTTCCGCTGCCTTGGCACGTCGCCGCTCTTCGCTTTCGCTGAGAAACTCGATGGGAGCTTCGTCCTCCGCTGGCGTAAGAGGGGCGTCAGTGACCTCGTGCTCGTTCTCGCAAGCCGGGGTCAGGCTCTGTTGCTGCTGCTGCGCTGCCGGCATCACCGGCTGCGGTTCGTCCTCCGTTCCCCCGATGGAGTAGCGACTGAGGGTGCTGCGGTGTGTTTCGTTATTGACAGATTCCACTTCAAACTGGATGCTCGCCGAGCTGGCATTGGCGACGCCACCCATTCCACCACTCTGCCTTTTCGGGTTCACTGCTGACGCCCCGCGGGACGGCTCCACCGTAAAGCGTATATCACTCGTTTCTGTGGCGATGGTAGGCACCGCACTGACACCGCGCACGCCTCGTGCGGCGCCGTTGGACTGTTGTCGGCTTGTCTGTGACTCCACAACGAAGTGTATTTCACTGCTTTCCATGCTTCGACGTCCCTCTGTGCTGGGTAGCATTCGGTGGCGCGTGTGCGACGACGGTTGCTCGTGGAAGACAATACTCGTTCTTTCTGTTCCATCGTCCTCATTTCCTAATGGAAAAGAGCGGTTGTTCAGCGATACAGAAGGCTTTGGCACCGCAGAGGCGAGGGGGCAGCGCGACTCTGGCGCAGGCGCCCTTGTCGTCGTTGCTGGCCGCGGTTCCTCACCGTCTCGCGTTCTCGGAGTAGTGTATCGTGGGGATGTGCGGCTGGGCGTCCTCGTTGGCGGCTCACTACACTGAAGTGACATCCCGCGAGGCGTGTGACCGGGACCCCGAGAGGTGGGCACTGGAGGCGCAACATAATGAACATCCTCCACCACTCGCTGCCCATCGGCGTTCCCTGCAGCCGATGGGGGTGCAGTGACCGACCCGTTGCCCACCATTTGTGCAGTGTTGCAAGCCAAATGAAAGGAAAGAGAGCGCTGCGCACGGGGTGTGAGGTGCAAAGAGGAAGCCGTTCAACCCTCCCCCCCTCCGTCTACGTTGACACACACACACACACACACACAGAGCTTTTTTTTGAGGGGAAGAAGGATCCACCAGAACAACGAACTAGCGCGTGCACTTGACCACCTCACACAAACCAAAATGTGGAAAGCTAGGGAGAAGATCTCTACGGAGCTAATACAAATACATATATATATATATAGATAGATAGATAGGTAGATAAGCTTAAAAGGGTGTTGTGCTGAATATGGGGCCCGTTCTCCCATAACCCATCTTACAAACTACTTCCTTCTTCTGTCTCCCGAGGCTTCGCTTCCGTGCACGACTCTCTCTCACAGACGTACACACCGCGCGCAGACCCTCTCTCTCTTTTTTTCTGTTCGTGAAAACAACTATAAACGGGGGAAGAGGAGAGGGATAAGGAGGAGTAATGATCAATAAAGAAGAATGCAGTGCGTGTGTGCCCTTAGTGCATGAGAAATTGTGGTGGCTGTAAAGGGAGGAAGAAGGAGTGGGAGAGCTGTATTGTGGTGCACACGGTGATCTGCAATGAAGTTGGCTGATGCTAGACGCACCTCACAACACCGACAGCCGCATGAACAAGCACCCCCAAAAGGGAGGATTTCATGCGTTGTCGCGTTGACGAATGTGGCAATGCACCCCCAAACGTGCTGCCGACGCGTGTGAGCAGGAGGGAGAGGAGGAGCCTGTCGTCGTGGGAGATCCCCTCCCCCTCCCCCCCATTCTCGGGCGGGGGAGAAATCGCTGTTAACACCAAAGCATCGTAGTACGCCTTTGAGGAGGGGAGGAGGAAGAAGAGCGGTGAGCGTTGCGACTCTCCCTGACCTCCGTTGCCACGAGGGAAGTCATTACAGTCTTAACGCTTCGCCACGAAGAGGATTTTCTCTATGCCCCTCTATCATATGCTGTGGCGGTCACGGAGGTTGGGAGACCTGCACGTCATGAGGAGAAAGGGGATGCAAAGTGAGGATGGTTCAGAGATGCCACGTGCTCACTGTACAAAGATGGAGAAGGAAGGAGACATATCAACAGCCCCACATCTCCTGGACCGCCTCACGCTCCCCCCCGCCACTCTCCTTCATCTTCTTTAATCAGATGACGAGGATACACACGTCGCCAAGCGAAATCCTCCCCGACAGGGGGAGGGAGGGGAAAAAAATCGGAACGACAACAACACAAAAGACAAAAATAAAAAAAGGAAGTACAGGCCTATTGGTGGTGAAGCGAGCGATAAAGGGAGGAGAACATGGGGCTTGGACACCAGCAGTGGAGTCCGACACGCTCCGGCTAAGGATCCACATCAATAGCAAACGAATAGAAAAAATGAGAATAGATGGAAATATATATATAAATAAAAGGAGAGGAAAAGGAAAGACAACGGCCAACCGCTTCCGTGAGCAAACTGTGCAGCTTTGAGGTTGCGTGCTTGCCAAACACCCACCCACACACACATATATACATACATAAATATACTTCCGTGGGACCATCGAGTTCACGACAGAGGCGTTCGAAAAAAAAGGTGGAGAGAAAGAGGGCTTGGAGGGGGGTGAGGGAGGGGGGAGGGAGCCACAGAAGAGGAAGCGCACGTTTTCATGAGGGTCGGCCTCAACTCGAAAATGTCCTCACGGTACAGGAACAACAACATCGACAAAGGAGGAAGTCGAGAGGATGCGAAACAACATATATATATATATATATATATATACATATATGTATGCAGAGGGAGAGAGAGAGATGCGTGAAGGGCAGCCTCTAAACTCAAACAAAGGGATAGAAAAAAAGAAATTTTGTCAAGAGAGAGACAAACAAAGAAGGAGAGGAGGACAGAGGTGAATGACGGGGACGTCCACGAACCTCCACGATAGCAACCACGAAGAGAGATAAAAAGGTGGCGAAATGAAAAAAGGAATGTTGGCGGCACTTAAGCCGGGAAGAGGAAGAAAGAAGGGTGTATCCAGCACGCAGCTGGAAGTTGTCGAAGGAAAGGGAAGATATTGCAACGAAGGGGGCCAGAGGAAATCAACTACGTTCTCCCTCCAGCACACATTGCCTTTCTGCACGGGAAGGCAAGAGGAGAAGGATTGGGAGATGATTGCAATGGTTTCACGTAAAGAAGGGCAGCCGGTACGAGCGTATCCACGTCCGCACACACAGTACTAGCCCGCATTGCTGCCACCTCACCAACATCTCCCTTTCTCTGCACATTAACTCTTCTCCCCTTGCCCCTCTCCTCTTTTTCCACCGTGGATGTCCTCAGCCCATCTTTTCTTTTTTTGCAGCTCCTGCACTGCTGCTACGTTCGTTTTCTCTGAAAAGAACAACAACAACCACCACTTTGCGGCCCGTTTCGATCGCATCTCGGATATGCGCGTGTGCCGGTAGGGTGAGGGAGGAGGAAAAGCAAAGGAAGGCTGGGAACGACGGGACTTCAAAGTCCTTAGGCGGAGGGCTGCGGCGCAATTTCTGAGGTCGGTTCCTCTTCTCCTCCTTCCTCCTCCTTCTCACAATGCATCTCCGGCTGTTGCGCAGCCTGCGCGTGCGTCAGGGGGTCAGGCGCGTGTGTACTGAGCAGAGGTTCCGCAGAGTCCATGAGTTCGTGGATTTCGTCTTCAGCCTTTTCCTCTTCGTCTCCCTCTGCCGCGTCAGCTGCCCCCCGCTCCTCTCGTGGCGGTTCCTCCTCCAGTTCCATCGGACGCTCACGTGGCATGTCCTCGCTCCCCCCTTCTGGTGTTGACTCCGCAGAGATTGCTTCCTTAGCTGCCGGTGCTTCTTCGCGGATGGGTACGGATTGCAGCGGGGAAGGTGAGCGGTGTGAGGCGGCGTGGGTGCTGCCACTATGCTCTACCCTGTCCAAGGAATGACGGTTGCTGGCGACAATCGGGGGCGCCTGCTCCTGCTGCTGCACCGCCCGTGGCTGCAAAGTGGCTGGAGAAACGACGATATTGTGGCGGTTGCGGAGGGCCATCGATGCTACCCCTTGCTCCATGTGCTGAGGAGGGGCGTGGGTCGGGTTGGTGCTTGTTGCTGCTGTCGTCGTCTTGGTAGCGTGGTCTGGGCTGTTCGTGGGGGCGGCACGCTGGGGGCTGGTCGTGGCGGCGCGGTAGCTGGTGCTCGGAGTGCCTTGAGGACTAGCTTTGGCGGTGGAGTGGCGCCGGTGAGGCACTGGGGCACGCTCAATCGGCTCCTCAACGTACATCGCCGTCATGGCATCCGTGCGGTACTCAGCGCCAAGACGGGGTGCTCGAGGATGGTGGAACCGTGGTGCGACGAGCACGGTGGGGATCGGCTGCGACAAACTCTCTTTGCCCACACGAGCCCCACTGTACTGGATGATGTGGCTCTTCGTAGACGGCGGAGGCTTGGCTCCGCGCGCTAGTGGCGTATGGGAGGCTTTCTGCGGGGTCTTTGTCTTTTCCTTCTCGGACGTGGGGTGCTTTGGCATCTTCTTCTTGGACGCCGAGGTGGCTCCCGCACCTCCGGCCTGCTGCGCGTGGGGACTTCGCTTTGATTTACGCAGCTGCATCGTGGCCTCGTACGGGCAGTTATGCATGGCTGCCTCGATGGCACTCGCCGTGAGGGTGGCCGGGTGATGAATACGCATCTCACATGTCAAACCCGATTCGGAGGCCTCGACGCGCTGCATCTCAATCGACGAAGTCGGCAGGCCGAGTGCCGCGGCAGCGTCTTGCCGAATCGCTTGCTCGATAGCAGCGCGGGAGGACATCAAGAGACTCTCCCACTTATTGCCCATAAAAATGTGGGCATGCTCGGTCATCCGCATCTCCGGCGCTTCCTCTGCCGGTGCTGAGGCTGCTGCCACCTCCGGCTGACCTCTTTGGATGGCTGTCTCCTCTTCCACTATCCCGTGCTCCACCCGTGACTCAGCCCCCGTGGCGTTGATCGGGGGGTTCCTGCTGACCGATGTGGAGGGGTTTGGTGGGGTGGCCGGCAAGATCTCATCCGCGTCGGCGGCTGGCTCTGCTGCATCAGCACCGCCATGCTGCTTTGCGATGGTGGCCGGCGTCGCGTTGTCAGCTACTTCGTCGAATGCTACGCTGTTCTCCGCATCAGATGGCGGATCTGTCACCTCGTTGAATTGAACATCCCCCTGAGACGACGTCGGGCTGTCATGTTCGATACCGTCGCGTTTCGGTGCCTTGTCCTCGAGCTCGAGGCGGGCAGAGACGGTGCTGGGCGCGTCCTTTCCGCGCTGCTTTCCCTTCAACGAGGCAGAATGTGGAGCGACTTCCGCCATCTTTTCTCTTGTTCGTGCGCTTCAGTTTCTTCCCCTTCTCTCCAAAACAACGTGAAGGGAAAATGCAAAAGTGAAGAAGAGAGGTGGGCTGAGGAGGAGGAGGAGGAAAACGAAAAGAAAACGTGCGCGGTGGTTGTCGAGGGGCTTTACCAGTCAAAAACACAACAACAACAACAAAAGGCTGCCGATGAAAGAGCGGAACACAACGAAAAGAAGAAAAAGAGACGAGGATTTTTTTTGGTTCTCAACACCTGTCTTCTCCTGAAAAAAGTTTTGTGGTGTACAAAGGCTGTGTGAACGACAAAGCACCGGTACACGGAATGGGGGAAAAGAAAAGTACGGAGTGGTAGAGGTTAAGATAGTGAATACTAAAAAATGGGTGGTGCTGGTGGAGGGAGAGACAAAGAAGGAGGAAAAGAGCAGGAAAGAAAGTGCGTGTGAGTCCCTCTGATAAGTCACCGTGTGGCAGCGTTTCCGTCGAAAGAACGGCGCAGACTTGTTAGCCCATGTATGGAAGCAAACACATATATATGTGTATGTATATATATATATGTATATATGATTCCTTTCCTTTTTTGTTCATTTCGCTTTCCTCTCACGACGACAAGGACAGAAGTGCATGTCAGCGTCTTACCTACGTGGTGGTGAACACCATCGGACATGGGAGGCAGGGTGTGGCCGGATGACATCGAGCCGTGTCTCCACCCTCCTCCTCCCCATTTTGCTCGTCGTTCTCCTCGTAAAAAAAAAAAGTAAGGGGAGAGGAAGGAAAGGGACTCTGCCGCCTCCCCAATTTGACGCCCCAAGAAGCGTGTGTGTGTGTGTGGGGGGGGGGGGAGAGTTCACCACCAGACGGAGGAGAGGACAACAGCAAAAACGAAGGGGTGGGGGTGGGGAAGAAGACTCGGTCTTCAGTGCAGCTGGAAGTCGATACCGAGCACCTCACTGAGTTCCTTCTCCAGTTTCTGCACGAGGTCGTGTCCGTCGGGGTCGGACTTCCACTGCACCGTCTCTAGCCCGCCTTCTGTTGCGGTGACCATGTCGTAGTGATGGGGCCCTGAAAGGGGGGAGGACAGCCACAGCTGCACGTTGGGTGCTTGCTTGTTTAGTATGAACGTGCCCTTTCCTACAGTTTCAAGCGTCAGGACACCACCGCTGCAGGTTACATCCTCCACCACTGTGCTCTCCAGGGCGTCTACTTTCGTTTCCAGCTGCTCCAACAGTGTGTCCACGGCCGTGTTGAACTTGATATCAGTGAAGCCGTCCATGCCGAGCTTGGAGTAGTGTACGACACAGGGGGCAGCGTTGGCGCCGCCAGCTTCTCCTACACCCGAGCTGAGGATGCTACAACGGCCAAACCGCAGCGATGAAGAGGATAGCGAAGGCAAGAAGCGGTCAGGAATGAGGAGGACCGCCGACATCCTCCCTGCCGCCCGTGGTCTAAACCCACGGTAGAGCGCAGAGCATCGCATCTCTCCTTCTTTCGTGCAAGATTCAATATATATATATATATATAGTTGTATGTATGTATGGTGTGGGGAAGATGGCTAGCCCAACGCTCTCTTTAGAAAATGCATAAGCATAAAGCACACAAAAAATTATTCCTTTTTGCATTTTTTTTTTGTGTGTGTGTGTGGGGGGGGGGGGGGCGGGAAGGGAGAGAGAAAGAGAGCGGCGATGGATGGAGCAGAGAGAACGAGAGGGAGAGGGGAGGGAGTGGCGTGGGAGGCATGAAGAACATATATTGATACAAGGCCACTTTTGTGGGTGTAAGCACTCCATCCGTCCCTCCAACAGTAGCAGGATGGGGGGGGGGGGGGGGGAAGGGCTCGACGCATACACTTCCAAAGATATTCATGTGGACGTACCGCAGAATTTTCGAGAGAGAGAGAGAGAGAGAGCTTAAAAGGCGGGGCAGCGCAGGGAGAGGAACACGAAATGAAAATGCCAACTGACTATAGGAAGGGGGAGGGGTCCCCTATAGCCAGGAGCTCAGCGAAGAAAGATGACCGTGTCGAGTGGAAAGAAAGCCAAGGTATTCGCGAGCCCTCCTCCCCTCCCTACGAGGATATCTACATCTATATAGGTATCCTTGACAGGAAGGAAGTAGAGAGGCGGGTAAGACCAACTCTAACGCGGCCTTCTCCGATCCCTCCCATCGCCATGCCAGCGACACACACACACACACACACACACAATCTATAAATCTGTAAAGCACATGAAGAGAACCATCGAATACCATCGATACCCATCCACAACCTCTAAATGAAAGGAGAGAAGGGGTGGTGGTGGTGGTGGTGGTGGAAAACGCCAACTCCGATACGTTATCGGAATCGATAATCCTCCACCTAAACTTCTCATCCCTCACGCCTTTCCTTCTCTTCCTGTTACAGGCAGTTGCGTTCTTTGAGCAGTTCCTGGGCCCACATACCCTGCGCCACACGGTCTAACGCTGTATCTTGCGTAAGTGGAGATGGCCGCGCATGATGTGGCCCGGCATCGGCGGTGTACGCCAACCTACTGTCACCGCTCATGGCCGCCAACCGGTAACAGAGAGACCGCACAAGTTGCGGATCGATCCCTTCCGCCCCGTCGATGCATTGGCGTTTCTTGACCGGTGCGTCTCGCTGGGCTCGGCCCACGGTGGTACCGTGCTTGAGTTCCGCTGGAGGATGGTCTGGCGCGACTGTGTGGGTGTTGAACGCACGAGTTCGATGGAATGCTGTTCCTGAAGCCCGGTGAGAGGGGTTGACCAGCCGGTCGTACGCGAGTGAGCGAGGCGATGGCGTTGCGTTGGGCGTTGCTCTCCCCGCCAACGCTGTGGATCGCGACCCTTTTTTCCTTTCCCAACAATTGTGGTCGTGCACTTCACGAGTACGCTCTGCGCGCTGCGCCGCCGCTAGAGGGGTGAAGCTGCGGCCAGGCCTCTGTGCCTCCATCTTTCCCTTGCCGACCCGGCGACCTGCTCCCTTTCGTCCAGTCGCTGCGTTCTCCACCGGGCCGCTTGAACGGCGGTAGCCACGGCTCCCCTCGCTGCTGCTGCTACTGCTGTCGCCCCTACGCATGGCAGGTGCCTCCCCATCAAAATTTTCGTCTTCCTCGTCAATTTCCTCAGTGGGCTGCAGAGAGGTGGCGAGCGCGCCAGGGTCGCCCTGCCCTCCGCTACGGCCTTTCATCTCGCCCTCCGAGAATGCGATACCAGCGCGGGAGCTCTCTTCTTGTCGAGAAGGCGGAGAGCGAGAATTGGATGGGAGCGTGGGCGACGTGCCGGTCGTCTGTTGTGGAGCGCTGCTGTGCTGCTTCTCCGGAATATTTTGAAGCGCCAATGCCAGCTGTTGAAGATCTAGTGATGTAGAAAGCTGCTCCGTCAACGTGGGACCGCACACGGGCGACGCTGTCCGACGCAGAATAGTGAGTTCTTCTTTCAATGTTGCCTCCTTCGCCCGGTGCGCCGCCTTAAGTTGAGCGATGCGGCTTTCGTAGAACACCTCTTGATTTGAGGTGGCCTGCTCTAGCTCCACCACGCGTCGCTGAGCTGCCGCAAGGGCCATCTGTACAGCTCGAAGCTCGGAGGGCGGCACCGCTGCGCCGTGTGACAGCTGTGCATGGTCCGACGCATCGTTGTCGATCTCTCCAAAGTTGAGAGACGGCCAACCGGGTGAGGCGACACTGCCCGGGTGACTAGCCGCCGCGTCTCTATCCTCCTCGAAAACGTCGTCCTCGTCTTCGGGGGTGGCCTCCAGGAGGCGAGGGGGGAACGTCGACACGGCGGTGAGCCAGTTGTCGGGGCGGTAGTTCAACAACATATTCGACGTCCCCGTGCCGGCGGCGGTGGCGCTCGGGCGAGCCAGTGTAGAGGGGGATGGCCAGCCCACAGCCCCACCGCTGCTGCTCATCCCCACAGAAACACGCGTTTCCCTCTGCCGCAGTCGCCCCTCCGCACCGTGTGGCAGCAATGCGGTATACCCGGTGTGGTGCCCCAAACGCAGCGGCAGCTCCTCCGCGACTACTTGCTGGAGAGCCCGCAGCTGATCACCAAATCCAGCGCAGAGGAGTAGCGTGTATTGTTTGAGTAGCCTCGTTTCGTGTTTCACCTGTCGCACACGGTTGTAGATATCAAAGGCAACACCCTTGTGGAGGGTGTCGCTGATGCGGCGCACGCGCTGCGCCTCCGCTTGAAGGGATCTATTATGCTGGTCGAGTCGATTGTACAGCCGGTGCATGACGCCGAGGCGCTGCAGAGCATCACCGTATTGCTGTTCGAGGGTGTTGACCGCTTCCGATGCGTATTCGAAGACCGCACCCCGCTGCACCACCTTTTCACTTCGGCTATCGACGCTCCCTCTCGGCGGGGAGCTCAGCTGCCCCAACGGTATGCTCGTCGGTGGTGATGCTTTGTATGCGCAACGCGATGGTGAAGAGGAGGAAGAGCGGGGAGAGGCCGAGTCATTCTCCGGTGATGCTCGATGCAAAAAATTTGAGGGCGAAGGGGCCGCTATGCCACCACCAGACTCATCAGCAGCGAGGCAGCTTGAGCTTTGGTAGTTACGTTGTGGAGTTTGGCGCTGCTGAGGTGGTGGTGGTGGCGGTGGTGGAGGCGAAGGAGGAGGCGGTAGTGTCCGAGCCACTTGATTGACAGAGCGGTAGCCACTGCTACTGAGGATCCCAGCGCGCGGCGCAGCAAGAGCCGCATTGCTGGATGGCGGTTGCCGCTCAGGAAGAGCCATCGTCGTCATGTGCGTCGTCTGGGTGGGGGCCGGTGCCGTGAGCGTGTCACCCATTTCTTGCCCCTCTAAGTCGGAAGTGTACGATCGCAAGCGCGCGTGATACCCGTCGGTGGGCTCTGCTGTGCCGAGTGCCGATGTGTCACCGGTGTGGGTCTCCACCACCGCCGCACGGGACCGTGGAGGTGGGTGGTACTGCTCTGTAGGGGTGCCATCCGGTGGTGCGGTAAGGGAGGCAGTGGAAGAGGAAGAGGAGGTAGTGGCACGGCGGCAATGAGGCACGTTTTCACTCTTCATCCTTGCCTCCCCTTTCCAGTACGCTCCTTCGCCGTCCAAACAACAACGCACGCACACACAACACCCTTAGCGTTATCCGATGAGTGTGCGCTCTTGCTGGGGAGGGGTCTAAGTACCTCCCGCTAACGATGCGCGAGGAAATAAATAAATATATCTTTGAGGGGGGTAACTCGCTGTACTCAGCTAGAAGAAGCGTACGCACTGGTACGCGCGATAGAATGCACGCCCTCACCAAGCACGCCTCTCACAACACAATACACTCACTCTGCATCAACGCGTGTGCTTTGTGCGTGTGCGAGCGAGGATGGGGTGATTGACGTGATAAGGAGGGCACGAAGCGGGAGAGGAAGGTGCTGTGTGTCTCCCAGTGGGTCAGCCCTGCCCCTCCTCTGTCCCGTTTTCTCGAACACAACACTTCAGGTGGTAGTGATGAGAGAGGAGGAGCGCGCAGGGGAGAAAGGGAGCCATGCAGATGCAGAAGAGCAAAAGAAAGGGGGACATAAATGGCAGGAGGAAAGGAGGGCGAAGGAGCTCGCTCAATGGAAGAGGCGAGCAGGGGACATGGGGGGGGGGGCACTGACAATGTCTCCATCACGGCGGTACCCCCCTTCCCCCTCCCTTTTCTCCTCGCGGTCCGCCGCATCGCATTGTTCAAATGGAAGGCATCATCGCACACCGCTACACGAACAACAAAAATATGAGGACGAAAGGTGCATAGACCCCCCCCCCCCACCAACACGCACCCCCATGAGAAGAACACGAATTGTTGCGAAGAGGAGAAGAATTTCTTGGGGGTAGTCACAGGAGAGCCGCACCGAATAAAGAAGGAGAAAGGCGAAGATCGGCCTCCCCCCCTCCACCCCTTCTCTGGCGTGCCGAACGTTCCACAAAAAGGTGAAAAGAGAGAGAGATCGGAAGGGAGCGGCGACAATCCAGAAGAACTTGAGGAAGGTGGAGGGGAAGGAGAGGAAGCGGTGTAGCGGAGGGGTAAGGGATATCGTCAGCGAGCAAGCATCGATTCCCGGGATGGTCTGCTCATCCGTTGTCTTTCTTCACGGTTTGTGTATGCGTGGGTGCGGGTGTTAGGTGGGTGAGAGGTTGGGTTAGGGCACACGGCCCCTCTTTTCTTTTCTTTCGGGCCACCGCAGGTCACATGGTGTGTCGCACCGGCTGCGAGTTGTTGCCTTTTTCGCTATCCTGGACTTTCTTCCCCAGCCCTACGTGCCACGACGTGTGTAGCACCGTATCCGGTAGTGAGAGTAGAGCAATCGCCAGGGAGTCCCGCAGCGCCTCCAGCTCCATACCGCGCCGACGGTGATCAAGAGATAGCGCCTGAGAGCACCATCCCACCGCCGCGTGCGGTAGCGATGCGGGTAATAAATAGGTTTGGATCCTGCTGCTGCTGCCGCTGTCCATACGATGGTTCGCCTTCCCGTATGCTGTTGCACGGGTGGCGTACCCTGATTCGGACGATAGCGAAGCGTCATGGGGTGTCGACGGAGCATGCTTAAACGAAGAATTGGGCCCATCCACGTCTGCTTCCCCCGACACGGGGGGCGCCTGGCCCGTAACGAGTGCCAGGAATAGCTGCGCCACAACGTAGCTGGCCGGTGTAACCGCTCCGGGGTGCGGGCCCCAACGACTTCTCGGTCCACCGCTCTTTGCCCAGCAGCACGGCGGGCTGTAACGGATGACGAAGTGGTTGGAGTGGCGACCTGACGCGCTGCCGTCGTCACCCCCCGCACAAGGGCTCATCTCACGCTCCACCTCTTTATTTGGAACTATGCACGGTACTTCGCCTTCTGTCTTTCCTGCAGGGGCTTGGTGGAGCCTCTGCCCCGTCCCTTGCTTCACATTCGGAAGCTCCACAGCGTGCTCGACTGGCGAAGCACTGCCGGCGAAGACAGAGTCTGCGCCACCCTCGGAATGCACGACTGGGTGCTCTAGAGAAGGGCCGACACCGCCTTTTTCTGGTTGAGGCTGCGCCGCTTCGCCACCTAGCCCCGCCACTCGCACGACGAAGAGGTTAGAAGGGTCTACTGTCAGCCAGGACATCTGGACCGCCTCGGAGACTTCTTGGCGATCGTCCAGAATATACTGAAGAGCATCCGCGAGCTGAGCACATATATCCAAGGCTTCGTAGATAGTGAAGTGGTGCCGACTTACAACGGCGTGAGGCTTCGTTGACGCGTTGCGTGCTGCGGTGGGAGGTAGTGCCACCCCAAACAGCAGATCGCGAAGGGTCATGCAGGAAGGCGCCACACCACAGGAGCAACCAGGAAAGGAAAAGGAGGAGGCACAGTACTGCCACTCTTGCACGTAACCTAACGCCATCACCGGCTTGCCTGAAAGGGCGGAGAGATCGCGCTGCCACGGCGGTGTGCCGAAGGTCTCTGTCGTCGGGCTCACCTCCGATCCCTTCGCTCTGCTGTCGTGGTTGGCCGTGCCTCCACCACCCTCAGCTGCAGCCCCGGACGGCCTCTCCGTTGCAGCCCCCTCCACAAACTTCTCCGTGAACCCCCCGAGAACGGTGACAAGGTGAGGATGGCGCCACAGGACACGGCAACTGACGTCGAGCTGAAATTCGGCAGCCCACTCCAGGGCAGCGGCCTGCACGGTCTCCCCGTCGCTGCCTCCATCTGCACCGCACAGCGCCTTCACGACTATAGAAATGCTGTTGTAGTGGTAAAGGTGCGGTAAAACACGGAAGCGCGCCCCCTCTTCACCTTTGCGCATCCGTTCCATTCGAGTCTGTACAGTGGGTCGCATGGCCGTCGTGGCTTCACCTGTCGGAGCTCCGCCTGACACGGGCTTTGCCGTCGGCACGAGGTCTTGGAAGAGAATTTTCCAAGGGCTCATCTCACGCCGTTGGTAGTACGTCATGATGTCGAGCTTCTGTTGCTGCTGCTGGCATGGGCTGTGGACGACGGCATCATCATCTGCTGCGACATCACCACAACCCAACTCCGTCATGATCTCAGCATCGTTCGCGCGGTCCCGCGATTCCGCAATGCCATCCTCCCTTTCTAGTTCCGCGCGTGAGTACAGCGACCACGCCGACCACAGGCGGCGATATCCAGCTTGGAAAAGGGGTCGGCATGTGAAGTACAAGCGCAGCAGCATCGGCCAGCTCTGCGCGGGGCCTAACGGATCGCCGTCTGCGCCGTAGAGGACAGAGACTCCATCCGTGGATGGTGTTGGGTTGGCGTCACCAACACCGTCCTGCGCGCACTGGCGCAGCAGAAGTGCCAAGGATCTCATCGCGGTGAGCAGACGCTGTGACGGCGCGGGCGTTCGCATCTGTCGAAGAGTCACCGCAATCAACCGAAGTCGACGGGAGACGAGAGCGCATTGATGGACGTTGATGCGCGCCTGCTTACTGGCTTCGTAGGCTGATGACAGAATGGCGTCCATCTGCTGTAGCAACAGTGGAGTAGGGTCGAACTGCTCCTCTTTCTCGAACGGCTCGTGCGTGTCATGTGCAAAAATGCCGCTAACCATCGAGCTCAGCCTGGAGTGGGATGCATGGGAGGGCGCCTCCGAGTACTCCCTGCTCATGAGAGGAGGAGGTGCTACGAGGGTGGGCAGTGGCGGTGGCAACACAGTAGCGTCAGTAGACGTACATGTCTGCGTGAGGCTGCTGTTTCCGGCCACTGAGGGGCGCGAATGGGCCACCAGCCCAACGAATTGCGAGGTCGTATCGACGCTGTTCGGAAACATCTTTTCTCGAATCTCTTCCCCCCTACTCTCTTTTCAAAAAGAGGTCTACTGCTTTCCTTTGGTGGAGGGCGTTGACGCGGGCCGTCGTGCGAGGAAATACCTCTACACCGATGCCAGGCGTTATACAAGTGTGCGCACACGCATAACAAGAAGAGGAGGAATAGTGATAAATAAGTAAAAAAAAGAACAGTCAACTTTGTCAAGGGAGGACAGGCAGAAAGTGGCGAGGGAAAGCAGCCGAAGCCGCAGCAATGGGAAGAGCCTCTGAGTCGGTGGAAGCTGCAGATGATGTGTGAGGAGAATCTTCAGAGATAGGGAGCGAGAGGAAGAGGGGAAGGGGCAGGGCCGCACAAAATGTCCCTGAGGAAAGGAATCAATAACGGTGTTAGGGAGTTGGGATGTTTGCGAGTGGAAAAGAGGAAAACATAGGGAAATGCGGGAGACGAGGCGTAGGAAAAAGGAAAGAAGAACAATCTGTTCGCCGGCTGGATCGTCCACTTTGCGCACGCCGTTCTGTGTCTCAATATATATATATATATATATAATCTCAGTGTATTGCTCGTTTTTTGGGGAGGGGGCACGACTCGACAAAGCCTGCCCCCTCCCCGCCCCGGTAGCGAGAACAACGTGCGGAGGCAGGTGCTACAACTGTACGAGGGATCGACCCGTCCGGACTACTCTCATCTCCACACAGACATATGCACACACAAACACAAGCAGCCACCTCTCTCCGCCCCATCTATAAAACAAAGCAATATGAAGTGCGGATACTTTGGACTGTGTTCCTCTTCGGTTCGCAGCGGACGATTCAAAAGAGCCCGAGCAGGCCTCATTTGCCTCTCAACCAGCGTGGAAGGAGAGGGGGAAGGGAGGAGGAGGAGATCGCGCAAGTTGGGGTGGAGGAAGCGTTCAGCAGCAGCAGGCAGCACCGTCCCTTTCCCTTCTCTCTTGTGCGCTTCACTTTTTTCCACCAACGCCTTTCCGGTATAGTCACACCAAACAGGCGTCTGCGAAGGAGCCCATCTCGGGAAAGGCGAGAGGGATCGTGCGCGCAGCTCCCTCGACTGCACCCCACCATCTCTCCTCTCCGCGCCTCTCATCCTGCACTCTACCGCACGCTACACCCATTTTGTGCTCGGCAGATGTGGAGCAGGTCAACCGAAAAAGCAGCCATCCCAGCCACTGACCGCGGTGCTTTCGAAAGGACGGAGGAGAAGGAAGGCATGAGGGGCGTTATCAGATGCTCTTCAAAGGAAGCGGCAAGGAACGGCACAGAAGGAGTCGGCTGGCAGGCGGGGCCCTCGCGGCGCCAGCCTTCCTATCACCCGTGTGTTCGTGTACAGACTCACGCTACTGCAGTCATCCGCATACGGGTAGAGCGGGGTGAAGGAGGCGGACTCATCTTGTGGTAGTACGGGGCCCGTCATAGCAGCAGTCGTGCCACGGCATCGCTCCATCCCTGGAGCTTCACCCACGGTTGCAGGGGCGTCACCCTTCGTGTACTCTGAGGTTACACCCGCCCTTTTCTGCCGCACCTCCCCGTCCTCCTCCGGAAAGTCCCCCAAAAGCCACTGCACCTGGGAGCTGTACATGAAGACTTGGTCTGTGCCGCCCTGTCAATGCTGCGGCTCGCGCCTCACTGATCAACTTCGGGAGTTCGGAGAGATACACGAGAAATAAGAGGGGCGAAGATTGTGTTCACCGACAGCACCCATGTGAAGTGCCGCAGTTTGGCCCCACGTGCGAATCGTGATGGACATCTTTCAGGCATGAACATCGTAGAGCCACCCACAGAAATGCGGATGGAGGTCGTGGTGCAGCCAAGCAGAGCGAGGAGAAGGTGGGTGGGATGGTTAGTGTGGGGCAAGGGTCGTGATGGAGAAGCACCGGTGTATCCTCCGTGGGGCCGCTGCGAGGCTTGCATGAATGTTGTGATGAAAGAAGAAACGCACGGAAGCAGAGGAAGCGGCGAGGCCTCCTCGTTTTCCCCCCGTCACGTTTCCTTCCTCCCTCAGCCTTTTCTCCTTCGTCTTCGTATTGCCTCTTCTTCTGCGCACGTCTCTTCGTTTTGATTTTTGTGCAAATTCTGTGAAGGAGAAAAAAGAAAAGAAAGGGAGAGAGTCGAGGGAGAAGGAAGGACGAACCACTTCGGTGTTGCGTTCCTCCTTCCTTCTCCCTTTCTTTTTTCTCTCTCAGAGGAGTCCGCATTTTGGAAAACGCTGACAAACATCGACCCAACTCAACAGCTTCCCGCCCCCTACCCCCCCCGCACACACACTCTGCAGCCCCACGCCTGTTGCTTAACTCCTCCTGTTGCTGTTCACCGTATCGTTCGTGTTTCTCTTACGTTTTTCGTTGCTCCGCGACGCACTAATAAAAGTCCTCCATGGTGAACTCCGGAGGCGGGTTCGGCGGCGTGTCTGCCCCGGTTGCTGGGGCTATATCGCTTCTCCCCTGTTCCGTAGTTTGCGAGAGCGTGTTGTTTGGTACCCTCACAGGTGTCATGACAGGCCCGGCAGTACCCGCCATCACCGCCGCCGCAACTTCTGAGGTGCACAGGGACGCTGAAAGCTCATCGGGACTCATCGTTTCGACCCGGTCGGACTCCGGTGGTGTTGAGGTATGATCAGCTGTCTTCCCCGCCTCGATGGTGGATGCCGTAGCGATGCTGTCTGCACGATCCTTCCGGTGCAGGAAAGCCTCCGTCATCAGCCCACGCGGTGGCAAATGCATCCCTTCCTCCTTTTCCATCGCTGCCGCAGCCTCGATGTAGTGAATCACCGCTGCCATGTCGCGTGAGCCAAGACCCGATTCTGCAGCTGCCCCCAACATACGCAGCGATGCGTCCAATACGGGGAAGCGCTCCTCCTCCTCCTCCTCCTCCACCTGCGGTCGCCCTGACCGGGCATTCCCCGCTTTTTTCGGGAGGGAGGCGTCCAGCAAGGACAGATCTTCCAGAAGGTTATCAACGCTCGCCCCCGACGTCGGTGGCAGCTTCTCTGGATTGCGCACAAGATCTTGCATGGTGGGTGCGTTGCGGCGGAGCATGGTGCTGGATCCCCAGGAGGCGTCCAGCACCTGCAGTAGCTTCTGATAATCTTCAATGCCGAGCCGGTTCGCCATCGTCATCGCCTCCGCCGCGGCGGCGTTGTGGGAGGCCACCAGCGCCTGCGAGAGGAGTTTCACTGCAGTTCCGCTACCGTTGGCGCCCAGGTGATGGACGTTGTCCGCGTACATGCGAAATATGGGGGAGAGTCGCTGCACATGCTCCACAGGACCGCCGACCATCAAGACGAGCTGATTGTTAAAGGCCTGCTTGGGACTGCCGCTCATGGGCGCGTCTAGGAAGACGGCGCCACGACGTTCTGCCTCGTAGGCACACTCCCGCGAGAGCTCCACGTCGACCGTCGTGTGATCCACAATGATTTGCCCTGCCCGTGCATTCGGAATGAGCGCCTCCGCATCCTCCAGCAGCACCCTCCTCGAGGCGGCACGATGGGCAAGGGTGAGGAGGATTACATCGCACCACTTCGTCATAGTACTGTAGCGATCGTGGATGCGCATGGCACAGGTCGCGCCATCGGCACTCATGTCATCACACACCTGACGTGCTTTGCTGAGGGTGCGACTGTGGATTTGGAGGTACATCGCACTGCGTGCCTTGAAGGCGAGGTTACGCGTAATGGGGATCCCCATGTTGCCCATCCCCACCACCCCGACGTTCAGCGAGCGTTTGATGGAGGTCATTGCGGGTGGCGAGAGCGATGCGGCACTGCCCCCTGTAAGAATGGAGTATATATATATATATATATATGCGCTATGTCGTTCCTCTTCGAGGGCACCAACACCCCTCAACTCGTGCTCGTCACCCTACACGATCCCAATTGCGGACCGATATGTCCTTCTTCTCGCCCTGTGCCGTTGCCGGTGTTGCGCTTCCCCCTCTTTTTCAGTGGCTTCTCGATCTCACCCCTCTTTCTCTGCCGCTCTTCTCCCGATTGCGCTCGCGTTAGGGGAGAGGGAGGCGGAGATGCTGGGCAGCCGGCGGAGAAAACTAATGAAGCGTGAGAAGAGGTGAGAGAGATGTGCATGAGGTTGGGGAAGGGGGGGGGGGATGGTGGTGGTGGTGGTGGTGCCAGTGCAGAAATAAGAGAGGAGAAAGGGGGAGTCATGCTCGGTGCGCTGAGGAGAGAGGAGGTAACGGCAGCAGCAGCACGGGAACACGCGGCATGGCGACGGAACATTCTCTTACGTCCCTTTTCCAAGCGAGTGTGTCCGCAGGTACGCTACCTCGCTACGACGGCAGGGCGGTAGAAACGGGGAGAAGGAGGAGGGGATAGGGGGGGGGGATCAAGAAACTTGACGGTGCGATGGCGGTGCTCTCCGCCACCACTTCTTCTATACCTCGTCGTTTCAGCTTTCACTCCCCGCCGACCTTCCCTAACGTGATATGTGGGACGGAATGGATGAGTTCTCCCCAGGGTACCGGTACATACCGCCTCATCTCTCCTCTATTCCCGTCTTCTCTCACTCCGTTTTGTGCGTACGCGCATTATTGTTTTGTCGCATCTCCTTTTAAAGAGCCTTCATCAACCCCAACACTCTTCTCTCCACCACAGCAGACAGAGAAGCACACACTTACACGCACGCTAGATAATTCATGAAGGACGCTCATCTGCGCCAGCTTCACGTGTACCCCCCATCAAAGCCTTCCATCATAGCCCACAAACCATCCGGTTTCACTAAAGCGGTTGAGGAGAAGCAGGGTGGGTGGGTGGGTGGATCGAGAGACAGACTGAGAAAGGGAAAAAAGAGAATAGGAGAGGCAGTGGGAGCACCGACAACTCCATATCGGAAAACGCAGTTCTCTACAGCCTGACCTTCCACCCCCCTCCCCTCCCCCCTTACCTTCTCTTCTTACGATTAGGAGGGGGCAAGAGAGAGGAGAGCACTGAAGAGAAGGGAGGAGAATATTCCTGAAGCCGGATGACCCCTGTACCCACACAGACACGTATCCACCCATCTACGCACATACATGAAGAAAAAACAAAAACCAAAAAGTTATACGAAGATCATGCGAAAAAAAAGAGCCCAAGGTATTTATGTATGCGTCAGCGGTGATAGCGTAGGTGCGTGTCTCTTCTTCTTTCACCCTTCCCCTCCCACCACCCACAAAGACTCCAGTCATCCAAAGCAATCGCTTCTCGCCCCTGCCTGTTCTTCACGGGTCGAAAGAGAAAATGAAAAAAGGGAGAGGGTAGGAGAGATGTGGGTGGGTGGGGGAAGGGGGCAGCCCGCTCTTTTTTCTCGTGAGATGCGCCGTGGAGCAGGTGCCGATAAGCAATCTCTAGACCGTACGGGTCGTCGTCAATACATCCTGGTGCCTCTCCATCCACCGGCACTCGATCTCTGCGGCATTTTTTTATCCTTCCCAGAAAAAATGCGTTTCAACCCGTTCTACTTCATCCCCACTTCACACCTTTTGCTGTGGTCGACCCTTTCCATGTGCGCTCGTCCGCCTTCCTCTTTCCCCTACGCCGCATTGGAGACACCTCGTGCCGCGCACTTGCACCCTCACGCAAACGTGCGGTGGAGACGGAGGAGGAAGAGGACGAGTAATGCGACAGGGTTAGGCTGTGGATGTGAGTGTGTGTGGTGCTTCTCTCTTGCTCACTCCCTCCCTCTCCCGCCCCGCCCCTCTCCTCCGGTGCGTCTTTTTTTTTTCAGGAAACCCTTTTGCACTGCTTCCCGTTCCGTCCGTCACTCACGCACCGAGGATAACGTTGTTGATGGGGATAAACACCAGCTTCACAAAGAAGCCCAAGAATCCCATCATGAGAAAGCCGACCAACGCTGCGATCGCGGCCGTGGTGAACTCGTTGTAGTTGGGCTTCTGGCACTTGCGAACGAGCATACGGCTGTTCTTCACGAACGTTGTGATGGGGTGGAAGATCACATCATCAAGGAAGTCCATTTTTCCTTTTTTCTCTTGGCGTCTGTGCGTATGTATGCTTGCTTGTGTGGGTGTGTGCGTGTCTGTGGGTGGGTGGGGTGCAGCAGCACGATGGTAGTGACGAGGCAGAAGAGTAGCTCTGGTTGGGGGGAGGGTAGGGGAGGGCCATACAGATGTGCAAAAGCCGAGATGGGTGCGCGGGTGGGACGAAGAGAAAACGTACGGCGGCCAAAGGGAGAAGAGAGAGGCGTGAAGTCGCACACACACACACACACACAAACGGAAAGAAACATGCCGTACAGCAGATGGGGAGCAGACAGGGCAAAGCGGGCGCTGACGGTGGAGCACGCCTTGCTTCACGACGCACATTCAAGCATTTCTGTATGGGGGACTGGACAGCCGATGCATGATCGCATTCCACTCGCAATAAGAGAGAGCGAGAGCGAAGGGGGGAGGGGGGGCGTGGAGAGAAGCCGGAGGAAAGGCATCACGGAAGAAAAGAAAAAAAGCAGAGAGGAGTTTGACTCCACTCTCTT
Source organism: Borovskyia barvae (assembly GCA_030849085.1). Lineage (NCBI taxonomy): Eukaryota > Euglenozoa > Kinetoplastea > Trypanosomatida > Trypanosomatidae > Borovskyia > Borovskyia barvae. The sequence continues at coordinate 107,719 of JASAOM010001125.1, read as the reverse complement.
CGGGCTCGGCGAAGACTACTGGGTCGATCTATTTAAAAAAGAGCGCTTCGTATTCGACTTCATTTCACTAGCCGTTGGTTTTCATGTTACAGCACGCCTCAACCCCATCCACCGGTTGTTGGCGGGGTGAATCGGAAGTGAAGACAGAGGGAAGCTTCGATGCCGCAGAGAGGTTCCGTAGCACGCGGATGGCAAGGCGATACTGCGAGCATCCACACTCCACAAGAGGACTAGAGGATGGACTGCGAAAGGTAGGGTGCAACGCGGTGCGCTATGTCTGGCTTTCCCTCCTATTTCAAAAGGCCACCTCATCATTCAACAGGAGACACCCTCTTCTCTATTACTTCCCGCAAAAAAAAAAAATCAGGAAGAAGATACACAATCATCTCTCAACACATGTACGTACATATAAGCGAGAGTTCAACCCAGGCATGCACACCTCTCTTTCTGTTTTGAATACTTCACCACCATCTCATTACCAGCACTATGTTCTCTCTCTCCTCATGTATCTATCTATATATGTATGTGTGTATATCCTGCCCGCGGCAACGCGTACACATCAACTAGATTCCTTCATCTCACGCCTCATCCGCACGAAGATCTCCGCATTGTGATGTCTTCCCTACAATGCTGGACAGAGCAAACGGGGTAGAAAAAAAATAAACTAAGAGGAGCGGTTGATACAGAATGCCACCCGGATTCCTCCCTGTATGTGAGAAAATGAGAGCTCCTTTCCTTCCGTTATGCCACGATGAGAAGAAGTGGAAGTAACGGGTGATAAAATAAAGAAAGAGGCAGTGGCGCACCTGTCGATACAGGGGGCTCACCCGTGTACCAATCGGTGGAGATGCTTATCCTCCTTCGCTCCCTGTCTTCTCTCTCTCTCTCTCTTTCATACAAACATCTTTTTGCTACCCAGACACCACACGTACATTCAGCGGTATCATTCGCATTGACGAAAGGCCAGCCTCCTCCTCCTCCTCCTTGGGATTAGCTGTACTTCATCTTCTTTTATCTTGAAGGGATTTAGAAAGGAGGAGGAGCGCTCTTTCCTCCTCCTCCGCTCAGCCTCCCTCCTCACAAACACACATCTACACGGCTCATATATATATGTATATATTCTTATCTTACGCGGTTGCTTGAAGTGCTGCCTGTTTCATTTTCTGTACATATATATATATATTTGCATTCGCCTTCGTTAGGAAGATGTGTGTGGCGCAGATGAGTTGGCGCGTACGCGGGGATGCCCTCTGTTGCACTGCAGCTCTTCCAGGGGTGAGGGAGAGGGAGAAAAGGAGTTCATTCCGTAGGGTGTCTCCTCTTCCTTTTTCCTCCTTCTCCATCCATCCGTTTATCGATAGGTGCACAAAGACCGATGAATATCAGCGGGCCTTGCACCCCACCCCCCACCCACACGCTCGCAACGAGACTCGACGGCGACAACATCGAACCATCCTCATCCAAAGAATAGAGACTGCGGTATCGATTGCGGTCATCATCACTTCATGTGTGTGTTCTTTTTTGGTAGATTCATTTTTGAAATTCTCTCTCCTTACCGCAGAGTATTTCGTTTCGTCATCGGCCCATAAAAGAAAAGAGAACCCTCGCTTCACTCTCTTCTGCTTGCCTACAGAAATGGAGGAGGAGGAGGAGGAGGAGGAGGTGGTGTACGCATGTCAAGGGGATGGCATCATATCACCTGCCAGGAAGCTCTCTTGCTCGTCCACGGCGGGGTTATCCTCTTGCTGTAGGAGAGGTTCAATGCGTGCGTCATGATCGGGCAACGCGAAGAATACTATGCTGCAGCGGCTGCCACCACCCTTGGCGTTGCGAACGCGATGCGGTGTGGCCTCGATCAGGCCGCCCGTCCACTTCTCCAGAAAGAGACCCGCATTGACGAGCAAGGCATCCTCGAGGACGGGGACGACGTTGTAGTCGCCCTTCTCCTCGTCCCATACCTCCAACCCGCCCAGCGCATCTTGGGAGAGCAGGGTAATCGTGCTAAGATCTTTATGGGTGTCCAAGCGCACCGTCACGTCTTTGCCATCTGCGTCTCCCTCCGCGGCGCCGCCCTTCACAAACGGCTGCGTCTTGGCTCCCTTGCGGCGCAACACCTTCACTCCATCTGGGTTGGCCGCCGACCGCGGGTTCTCGATGTCGACGCCGTTTCGGACGCGCACCCCGTTACCTAAAGACGGGTAGTACTTTGCTTGCAGATCGCAGTCCCGTTTTTGATGAAAAGCGGTGAAGTACTCGAGCTCGTAGTCCATCGCAGGGTCTGGCCCGCCCTGCGGGATGGAAGGCCGGATGCCCAGCCCACAGCTGATGTGCCGCATCAGGTCCATGCTCACGGTGTGGCACAGATCATAATAGGCCATGATCATGTCCTTGAAGTCGGACATGAAGTTGTCATTACGGTCGGTGATGGCCCCTGCGCCGGCGGCCCCGCCCGCGGTAGACGGGGTGTTCACGTGGTTGAGCAGGATATCCCACGGGTTGCGGCGGCTCACCATGCTCAGGTACTCACGCTCCTCCCATCCGGCCTGCTTGTAGTAGTCGCGGCGCAGCACGGATGGGTCTGGCACGTCGTCGCGCCCTACCGAGAAGCACTCGATGGCATCATCTAGTCCACTCGCACCCACGTAGCGGTAGTAGCCACGAAACCCGCTAGGGGACTTGATGCTCTCCAGCTCATACGGCGTCAACGGCGTGCAGTGGTAGTGATGGCGGTTGTTTCGCTTCAGGTGCCCCTGCGTGGCCGCATCGGTGAGAAGGACGTACTGCTCAAAGAATACGCGACAGTCGCGGTGCAGCTGATCCAGTATGCTCTTTTGAATGAAGGGATGCTGTATGTAGCAATACCCATGGTCTTGCAGGGACTCCAAAAGGGCATTGCTGGCCGACTCGGTCACGTTGTTCGGTCCTCGACCAATCTTCACCAAAGTGCCGTGAGTGAGGCGGCTGATGCGTAGCATGGAGGCTGGGGGATGAAGGCCAGTGTGATTCTATGGATATATATATATATATATGTGTGTGTGTGTGTGCGTAGGCTTAACGGAAAACACACTTGCGCACCCCCCCTTCCAAACAAAACAAATCTTGAGACGGAGAGATGGGGAATTCAAGTTCCTCCTTCTTCTCCACCCACGTTAGTAAAGACACGCGAGAGCAGTCACTAGAGGCACAACACGAAATAAAAGAGAGGAATTTTTTAGCATAAAAGAAAGAAAGGAGAGAGAAAAGTTGCTGTCCTCCGATACACCTATACATCGATATCGACATGAATATGTGGATAGTCCCATCGATGAGAGGGACAGAGAGACGCCAGCGCTAGCGCCATGCTCCGTGTGGCGAGGCGTGGAGGCGAGCACGTACTGATTCCCTGCAAACCACCTGCGCTGAAAGGGGAGAAGTACAGCGAGACGTCTGGAAACTGTGAGCGAAAGGGGGCATAAAAGACGGCGAAGGGGCTTTGCGTCGCTTCTTCATCGCCGCATAGCCCGCCATGTCGAGAGCTCAATACACATACACATGCCTTCCCCCTGCTTTCGATCCAAGCTCGAGCTCTCTGACGCACACACACATATATATATGTGCGACCATGAAGGTATAAAGGTAAACCGCAAAGATAGGTTTCTTATTCGGCAGCACTACTTTGAGAGCCAGAGTCCCGTTGCAGCGAGAGGGTCGTGTGTATGTCGGCGGAGGTTCGTTAGGGGAAAGGGTGGGTGGAAAGAGAGTTTACAAAAAAGAAACATACAGGATGCCACTCATAAAACCGGGTGGGGGTGGGGGTTGGAGAGCGCGCTGCAATCGGGGAGAGGGATACAGTATGAGGAAGCTTTTCCAGCATTCCCTTTTGCCCAATCCTTGCGCGCTTCTTCCTCCCATTTCCTCTCTCCCCTGGCTTCTTAAAGAAATAAAAAGAAAACCGCGCGGTGTGCGTGCTCTCCGCTTCCTAGTGTACATCTTAAAAACTGACACACACACATACAAAAAAGACCAATCAAGAAAGGAAGACATGACGATTCAGCCATCCTTCTCCTTCCACCAGCGATATATATATATATATATATGTATGTACGCATCGATGCACGGTAAAGCCTCCGCGGACCTCCACACCGGAGAGCGTCTTGCGTCGCTTCTTCTCCCTCCCCCTGTCTCTCCCGCTTTTTCTTCGTGCATAAGATGAAAGAGAAGGCTCAAAGAGCGAGCGGACCCCACGGAGATCCGAAAGAAGGGGCGTGGTGGTGGTGGTGGTGGTGAAGGGGAGGGAGGGCTGAAGAAGAGAGGAGGGACGCCTGCGCGGATCAACCATGCGTCAGATCCCTCCTCCCTCCCTCCCTCCCCCTCCACCCCTTAAAAAACAAAAAGAAGGGCTGAACGCAAACAAATTATTTGGTATACCAGCTGCACTTGCAGAGGTGGTACCGCTCTCTCTCCCTCCCTCTTTTTTTTGTCTTTCAGGGTGGTGCTCGACCCCATGTCAATTAGTCAAAGGTGAAGGGATACGTGACGAAATGGAAAACGAGCCACGCGCAAGTCGCCTCCCCTCTTCCTCCCCTTTCCCTCCTCCCCCTCTGCCTTCCGTTTCTACGAGCGGAAGGCACTCGACATGTTTTTAAAGGGAGGGAGGGCCGAATGGACGGATGAGGGGTCATGTGGGTACATGCGAACGTTACGAGAAGTGTGCGGAGGGCGCACACGTTACCTCAGACTCCTTGGCTTTGTTGCATCTCCTCCCTCCCATTTCGATCCGTTATGATACATACCTGCATACATTTGGGGGTTTCCCGATCTGGAAGCAAAAGAAAGGGTATACATATATATATTTAGTTTTTGGTTTGCTAGCGACCCTATGCGATGACGAGAGCTTCCCAAGCAACCGCCAACAATGGGAGGAATTGAAGAGAAGTAGCGGAAACATGGCGGAGCTCCTGGCCTTTTCGCTCACTTTCCCTTTCCTCCCGCCTCCCCCTCTTTTTATGCCACACCGCCCTGCATACGGTGCATTTCTTCCGCCTGCTCCGTGAGCATCTTCTTCCAGTCGACCGGAGGCCCTTCATAGAAGCGGCGCGTTTGGATCGGCTTCAGATCTTGCAGCATGCACGCATCTTGAAAGGTACTTCCGGCGTCACCCACTGACCCGCCGCCGCCGTTGCCCCGCTGAGATGTCATGTGCCGTCGTTTTGCCTTCGCCGCCAGCAGCACGCTTGGGGCAGTGAGGTTGAGGCCCGCGGCGCTGTTGCCGGCTGCACACGGGCTTCCGGCGAGGAGGTCTCGCTCCACAATGTCGCCGTTGTTGGCGCTGATCAGCTCGAAGCGGGTGGGTACCGTTGCGGTAAGCGTGCCCGCCTCCTCCGCCGCGTACATCTTGTACGTTGTTCCCGATGCTACGGTGGCGGCTACCAAATCAGTATCTGCCCCCGGGAAGGTTTGGCTGCCGATGCTAGGCGCGTGATGGACACGTGGTGACTGACCGGCGGAGCATTCGGACGGGGACCGCGAGTACCGTAGGAAATTGGAGGCCACCACATCTGCCAACTGCCTATCCACGTTTTCCAACTGGCGTGCGGCGTTGTCCTCCTCCCCGGTCGTACCCTCGGGCTGAGAGGCATACAGGAACAGGTAGCCGGGCTGCGGCTGCGACGCCGGCTGGGAGGAGCCGCGCGCAGGTACCGGGCGGATGCGCGCGTAACCAGCGCCCTCTCGGATAGGGACACCATAGGCGTCGATGGCCCGGATCATCGGCACTCGCCCCGCCGAAGTCGAAAGGCGCCGCTGGCGCTCGAACTCGGTATATTCTCGCCTCATATTGCGCACCATCAATGCCGTGGAAGGACGTGCACGCACCGGCGGCGTGTGCGGTGAAGGAGCGAGCCGCTCGCTGGACTCCCCGATGCGCCCCTCCTGCTCTGGCGCCGCGTCGACCGGTACATACCGGTCCTTGCGGTCATCGACCCAAAAGTCGTCAGCCGCGTCGCACACGGGCTCCTCCTCGGCCACATACGGCTCCTCCTCAGCAGCCTCCACAGGTGGTTCCTCGGTGGCCTGCGGCTCCTCCTCGGTCACATACGGCTTCTCCTCGGCAGCCTCCAGTGACTGTTCCTCGGTGGCCTGCAGCTCCTCCTCGGTCACATACGGCTTCTCCTCGGCAGCCTCCAGTGACTGTTCCTCGGTGGCCTGCAGCTCCTCCTCGGTCACATACGGCTTCTCCTCGACAGCCTCCAGTGGTTGTTCCTCGGTGGCCTGCGGCTCCTCCTCGGTCACATACGGCTTCTCCTCGGCAGCCTCCAGTGACTGTTCCTCGGTGGCCTGCAGCTCCTCCTCGGTCACATACGGCTTCTCCTCGACAGCCTCCAGTGGTTGTTCCTCGGTCGCCTGCGGCTCCTCCTCGGTCACATACGGCTTCTCCTCGAGGGTGTGCCGTTGCTCCTCCGAAGCCTCCAATGAATTCCCCTCGGTGGCTTCCAACGGCTGTTCCTTAGTGAGCTCCTGCTGTTCCTCGACTGCGTTCGGCTTCTCCTCGGTAATTCCTCGCCGTTCCTCGGTGATAGGCAGCTTTTCCTCAATGGCTACCAGCAGCTGCTCCTCGATAGTCTCCTGGTGATCCTCGATCGCGTACCGCCTCTCCTCGATAGCTCCCTGGCACACCTCAATGATAGATGGCTTCTTCTCGATGGCCACCAATAGCTTTTCCTCAGCGGTATCTTGCTGTTCCTCGACGATGATAAGCCTTTCGGTGCCTTCCAACGGCGGCTCCTCCTCGGTCACATACGGCTTCTCCTCGGCAGCCTCCAGTGACTGTTCCTCGGTCGCCTGCAGCTCCTCCTCGGTCACATACGGCTTCTCCTCGACAGCCTCCAGTGGTTGTTCCTCGGTGGCCTGCGGCTCCTCCTCGGTCACATACGGCTTCTCCTCGGCAGTCTCCCGCTGATCCCTTTCCACGCACGGCGTCTCCTCAGCGGAATCGAGTAGAGGCTCTGTAGGGGCACCCCGTGACTGATCGTCAGTGGAATCCTGCGCTTCCTCGTCGGGCCGGTCTATCGGTTCGTCAAGCTCTTCCCAGCGCGCATCCTCCAAATCTGGAAGGGCGCCCTCTTGCGATGGCTTCGGCTCGTCGAGCTCTGCCCACGGATCGTCGATCATGTTGGCTGGAACCTCATCGGCCTGCTGGCGAAGAGCTATCAAGGAATGCTTAAGCTGGTCGTTGCGGTCGCGTAACCCGGAGAGTTGGCGGCGAAGCTCCTCGGCAAGGTCCGTCGCCCCACCCTCACCGTGATCGGCAGTGGTCGGTAACGACATGGATGGAAAGGGCTTGTCCCCTGGTCTCTCTTGGTTTTTTTTCCCTTCTTCGGAGGGAGGAGGCAGCGGAAAGTTGAGGAAGCGGGAGAAGGAATGGCCACGTGACAACAGTCAGAATGTAAACGGGGAGAGGTGACAAAAGAAGCAAAAGTAGCTCACCCAGATATATATACACACACACAGGGTGACGAACACGGAAGTTGTTCAAATTTAGCGCATGCAACTCTCTCTCTCTATAGAGGGAGAGGGAGGGGGGGAGGGAGAGAGTGACAAGGAGAGGGGAGGAGGAGGGAAAGGTGAAAAGAAAATGGAATGAGGGAAGGGGAGGAGCCTTTGAAAGAAGGTGGAGGCGCCGTACGTGGCTACAATTCACAAGGCAGGAGAAGAGGGGGTGTGGTATACCGCTGTGTGCACATGCGCTGGCGATGCTCTCTCTCTCCAGCGCTCACAGAGTTGTGGTAGGTGGAGGGAGAGAGAAGAAGGAAGATGGGAGACAGGTAAAGCCTTATTTCTTTACGCGTAGCGTGTGGGGGATGTGTTTGCTTTGGGAAATCGAAAAGGAGAGCGACTAGCACCCCTCGAAACGACAACAGCCGCAAAAACAAATCCGCCGAAAAAGGAAGTGGGAGAGAGAGAAGATGGGCGGAGCGAAGAAGAAGAAGAGGGAGGAGGAGGAGACTGATCTCGAGAGTGAAAAGAAGAAACGCAGCGCAGAGAAGCGCTTTGGGCGTCGGAGTGAGGGAATGAGGCTGCAGTGGCTCGACAGAAACCGATACGCATGTACGGAAGCCACTTCACGCCAAAGGAAAAGAGAGGGAAAAGCGAGCGTCTGATGATATCCTTTTTTGGAGATGTTTTGCTGTAGGGCATGCAGAATTCGAGGATGTTGGCGAGCGTATATATATATATATATATAAGGAGCGGTACGTGTCGTATGGAAGAGGCGGAGAGAGAAAGGACAGAGCGGATGGTTTGCTAGCGAGAGAGAAGTAAGGCTAGAATCCCTTCCGCGGCAGACGGCTTTCCTTATTCCTCCCTGGGGGCTTCACCAATATTTCAGAATGGGAGGGGGGGGGGGCGGAACCTTTGCTGTGAGAAGCGAGTTCAACCGGAAGAGAAAGGGGGGGGAGTCGATTTGCCAACGGGTACACTGCACACACACACACACACACACACACACACGCCATATCGGCAGAGTCATGCACACAGGTGCACCCCCTCCCTCCTGCACCCGCAGTCATTTGCGAAGAAACTCCTCCACCGACCCAATGTGATGCTTTGTGGTGTGTGTGAAGAGAGAGAACACCAGCAGTCAAACAGTAAAGTAAAAAACGAAAGGAGCGCGTGCCACGGCAAGTAAAACAAGTCAGCAACACGACAACTTCTGTCCACTCGTTGGCGCCATCAATCTCTTTTTTTATAAGTGTGTGTGTGTGTGTGTGTGTGTATGGGCGCTCAGAAAAGGTAAGTACGGCTGTGAAAGACGGGAGGAGGAGGGGAGGTGGGGGGATAGCGGAAGAGAAAACTCTCTTCCTCTGCTTGACTGACCCCTCCCTCCCCCCACCTTTCCTCAGCCCCTCCCGTATGTTTCGCGTCTTCAAAAGCATTTTTCGAGCACTCGTCCGCTGGACATATATATATAAATATATATATGTACATGTGTATATGTCTTCACGCGAATAGACTTCGAAAAAGGGACTCGGTATAGAAGCAAAAATCCGAAGGGAATTTTTCTTGAGGTTGATCCATGGAGGGGATGGAGGAGGTGAGCGACCGGTCGCTTCCCAGTTAGGGCAGGAGGAAGGAAGGCTGCGTAGCTCACCACTTACGCAACACGTACGTGTTCCAGTACTCCTTCGCCATTTGCTTGTAGTTGATCTTTCCCATTTCTAAGAAACCCATCTTGTGCAAATTTAGGCGCGGCTTCGCTTCGGGGAATTTTCGCTTCGCTCCATCAGCGGCGAGGAAGCGGAACATGGCGAGGCTCCTCTCGCAGGACTGCACTGCCACCGCTATTTGGTCCGGGTCGCGCAGTTCAGCGCCTTCTCGAAATTTTTGCCGCAGAATGATAACAAATCGCTCGTTCATCTGGGCATGTTCGTTGAGGTCGCACAATGCGCTGGGTGGGCACAGCACTGCCAGCTTCAGCCACTGCCGGTAGGCACGACAGACGCGGTTCACATGTGGGATGCCCGGCAAGTGGGTTCCAGCGTCTCGCAGCACCGCCTCTGACACCGGGGCCACGAGAGCCTTGCTGTGAATTACACTACCGCCGAAGGCGTGTAATGCAGCGCTGCAATGCAACATGTCTGTGAAGATTCTTTTTTGAACGAGGGGGAAGGCACAAGAAAACCTGAGCGGCCCCACCTCTAATTTCACTTGGAGAGCGTCGTGTGTATTTGTGTGTGGGTGGGCGTAAGTGCGGATACGAGAGGAGGGGAGAGAGGGGTATCACCTGATACTCTCTCTTTTCTTTTTTGTTCTCTCTCCGGTACACGTACACACACACACACACACACTCAGACGCACACCGCCTCCCCAGAGCAAACGAAAGAGAGAGCGAGGGAGAGGGTCGGATATTCACAAGCGGTACACACGCTAGATGTTTATGCGTACAACAGTGGTGTGAGAGCGAGCCGAATGTTATATCGCAAATGGCAAATGTTTTGAGAGGGGAGGGGGAGGACGAAGCCCCGGAGATGCAACATCGCGGTGGGGGATGACAAGACGCCGTGTGCAACGACGATACAGGTTCACACGCAAAAAAAAGAGAGGCAGGGAGTGGGCCCACTCGTAGAATATGCAGACCGAGAGGCAACAGGGCAAAAAGTCAAAGTTTATTCGGAAGGAGAGAGAGAGAGAGCGAAGATTTTGAGTTGGCGGAAGACCTCAGGGAGCGTGTCACACAACGAACTGAATATTCACGAAAATGCATACCATTTTTGTGCCACAGATGCCGCTTTTCCATTCCTTCTGAGAAAAGAAAAGGGAATGTGAAGCGGGAGCCGCCTTGGGGAGGGGAGAGGAAGGAGAGGGTTGCAGGAGGCCTGCGTGGCTGGGTCTACACCTAAAAAGCACTACGACCGCACAAGAATAGACGCACACACACGCACGCACATTTTCTGCCGATTCTATCAGCATATCCGACCCCCTCCTCTCTCTCTCCTCTTTCTTCCATTCCACTCGTTGTCTTCTCGTCCATATGCACGTATGTGTTTCTTTTTTTGGTGGTGGGGGTGTACCCGTAAAGCCTTCCTCTCTCCTCCTTTTGTCATCACCACTTTTTTCCTGGTGGTTTGCCGAGATGTCTCAACAGAGACGATGACGCCTAAAAGGAAGAGGGAACAGAGAGAGAAGGAAGAAGAGAGCACAGAGAAAGATATATATATATATATAGAAGTGCATCGAAGAACAACCACACCACGCAAAGGGGGAAAAAGAAGAGCAGGAAAAAGAATTCACTTTTCCTTCGATTTTTTCTTCGAAAAAGGCAAGTGCCAGCATTTACATCTCGTATATACACGTTCAACACACACACACACACACTGAGGCGCCCATAGCATTCAGCTTCTCCTTGTAGAGTATATATATACATATATACCAGTATACACGAACACATCGCAAAAAAGAGAGTAGGAGAGAGGTAGATACATGCATTTACCTATCGATCCATCGGCGGTTGGCTTACATGTGTGACGCGCCTATGGACCCGCATGCGCGCAATAATGTGAGTGTGTGTTTTGGTAGGAGGGGTGGTGGTGGACATGAGCGAGGGAGCTCACCTATCCTCACCATCAATCTGTGGTGCCAAGCAGCGCCACACCCCGCATGCGCCAGTACGCGTCATCTTCGGCCACCGGCAGGCGCACATCGAAGATCCAGTTGATGTCAGAGCGCGATGGGTACTTGTACACAGGGCAGCGATAGTACTCCTGCTTCGTTCGCTTCTCCTTCGCGGCTCCCGGTTTCACCGCCTGCACGGTCGGCTGCTGCGGTGCGTCCTTGTTGAAGGCGGAGATGAGCAGCATCGGCAGCTCACGGTAGAGATCGCCTGGAAGCGGATCCTTCAGTCGCTTGTTCACGCGGTCCCACATGGCACCTTCCAGATGGAGACCGTAGATCACGACCTCGCCCTTCTCTGTGCGCAGGTCGTCGGGTTTGGCTTCTTGCCCTGGCCGGTACTCGGCACTGCGCACCTCCGTGCGAGACTCCACCTTATCCAGGGCCCACGGCACCGCCTCGTTCGCGTGGCTACGCGTGATCTCCTGCCGCACGGAGGTGAGGAAACCCTGTGGGTTGAAGAAGCCAGGCAGCCAGTACACTGGCGGACGTCCATTGACGGCCCATGAGTTCAGCTGCTCGTACCGGCGCACAAGCTCGGCGATCCAGAGTGAAATGTTCGACGATGGCCAGCCCACGGCCACCCACGAGGCCGGCACGCGCGCGTCGTAAAGGGAGTTGAGGGCGTCCTGCAGAGCAGGGGTCAGAATGATCGTACCCGCCACCGCCAGCCGCAGGTCTTGGCAGGTTCTGCGCACGGTGCGCAGTGTCAGGTTAAGGCGATCGATTTCTTGGCCCGCGAAGATGGACAGCGGCTGGCGGTCGCCGAGGTGGGCCTTGCGGTCTACCGACCAGTCACTCGGTAGCAGCTTCAAGTAGCTGTCGGCCATGGCGATGACCTTGTCCTCCCGCGTCGCGCCGCCGGTGCTGGTGGCGCCGCGCGGCTGAACATCCAGAATGGTGGCCAGCACCTCTTGCGCCTGACGGGTACGATAGGTGATATCCTGGTTCGGATGCATCTGGAAGACCTCTGGGGTGTCCACATCCGGGTAGGTCTCGCGAATGAACTCGCGATGCTTATTGATATCGTCGAAGAGAGGGATGCTGTACCCCGGGTAGAAGGACGTCATCTCCTTGCCATCCTTGCACTTGTCTGGGTTCGTGATGTGTGTATCATACAGAAATTCTGTAATGGCCTTGAAGAGGGCGCGGTCGTTGTTGTCGGTGATACGGCCTCCGTACTGGATGTCGGCCACCATGTAGCACACCGTGTCGCGGTTCACCGGGTTGCGTACCTGCTCCCCGATGGTTGTCATGTGATTGATGAGGAACTGTACCGAGGCGGTCCAGTCGCCTTGGTTGAACTCGTAGGGTACGCTGAACCCGATAGGGCCGAACTTGCGGCGTTCCACCACCACGGAATGCAGGAAACACTGCGCGAAGAGCATCGGCCGCCACTCGGGACGGCGGAACATCTCCAAATAATCCTGCGACATCCACGAGTAGGTGCGAATTAGGCCGGCCTTGATACCTTGCGGGGGCTCGTTCGTCAGCTTGATCGACATCTGCAGGAGGCCGATCGGGACGGACGTGTGCGGCTCGGAGGTCACCCAGAGTCGGGCCTCCTCATGGATGTCCGCCTTCTTCTCGCCGGGCTGGGACGGCATCATCTGCAGACGCAGCCGCTCCTCCAGCTGCAGGAGAAAGGGCAGACCAAGATGGCAGTTCTGCAGCAACGCCCAGTCGCCATTTTGCCACGCAGAAGAGACGATGTTCATAGCCGCCTCCTCCTGGCCCTGACCCATCGAGATAGGATAGATCTTCTTCTTAAGCTTCTTGGCACTGGCTTCGATGAGGGTCGTTGGGTCGCTCCCCTGCGAGAGCAAGAACACAATCGGGGTCAGCCCGGTCGTCTCCTCCACGACGTCTGCCAGCTCGAGCTGCTGCGGCTCTGCAAACACCTTGCCTAGCGTTGTCGCAATGTACTGCGTCGCTGCCAACATCGTGCGGTCCTCTCGCAGAGCACGCACCAGCAGGAGACGCTCAAAGGCCTCGATCTTCTCATTGATGTCCGGCACCGGCAGCGCCTCCATACTATCGGCTTCGATGTAGGGCCGCCACTGCTGCTCGTTGCGCATGATGAGGTCGGGCAGCTGCTTGAAGACGCGAGGCACCTGCTGCGCGATGGCCATTACGTTGGCCCACGCCTTATCCTTCAGCCAGTTGAAGGGCTTCGCACGGTCCACCTGCACACCGCCGCCGCCCTTCAGAAGTGCCTCGAACGCCACCGGGTCGAGGCGACCTGCCTTCATCTCGATCTTGCACGCCAGCAGCAGCACGAAGAGAAGCTTATGCTTTGAGAAGAGCATGCGAATTACGTACTTGAACACCGACAAGGTGAAGTGGTCGATGATGCACTGGATACGCTTGGCGGTGACGGGGTGGTGCTCTGATTTGAGGATGGACGTATCGAAGATGCCGTTGAACTGCAAGAGCGAAGTCTGGTACATGTGGTTCACCAGCGCCAGCTGCACCACGAGGAAGTAGAGGACCGCGCCGCGACTCGCTACCGGTCGGTACTCCTCCCGAGCGCCAGCGATGCGCTTCTTCGTCTCCATGGCGATCGCGAGCTTCTCGGCAATCTCCGCTGACGCATCCTTGGTTTCCTGCAAAGTGCTGATGAGCTCCACATCATCGATGAGGTTACCCTGCGATTCACTGAGCTGCTTCAGCAGGCGATCCTCGAGATTCTTGCGGCGCTTCTCATTACTGTTGATGTCCTCTGACAGCTTCGCGCTCTCCTCGTTCAGCTCGGCCTTCTCGCGGCTCACCACCTGTGACAGCAGCTGCTGCTCCAAGCCCTCCATGGTGACGGTGAAGTCAATGACGAGGCACTTGGCGAAGAGTTCGGGTGTGAAGCTGGGGTTAGGTAGCTTCGTCGTCATGAAGAGGGAGAACTTCTCGTTGTATGTCATGTCCTCGCCATTGATCTTCATGATCAGCGTCTTCCCACTGCGCACGACCTGGCGCTCCAACACAGGGTCCAGCATCGTATCCACCTCCTCTGGGATGTTCTCCACAATGAGCGGACGACCCTGGTCGAGCTGCTCCTGCAAGCTGTTGGAGAAGGTGCGATCGTTCATCTGCACCACCTTGTTCTGCTGCTTCTCCGTGCGCTTGCGGACCCAGTTCAGTGCCTGCCCTTGCGGATCAATCATGAGCGGATACTTGGAGCTGGTGGTGATCATAATAGCGTTCTGTACGGAGTGACTGTCCGCCGGCAGGCCCTCCAGCTGCCAATCTGCGATCGTCGTCTCGTCGACGAGGAACTTGACGATGTTTAGATCGGGCGTCACCGGAATGTTGAGCTGCTTGCACTTGGGGTAGAAGTAATCGTAGAGAAGCAGGTTGCGGAACTCCGAGTTGAAGGGGCCGCAGTACGAGATGAAGGCACAACTGAGCGCAACATCACCCACAAGGCGATCGATCAGGGTCTTGAACTCGTTGCTCTGCTGTGTCCACCGCTCTCGCTCGCCGGACAAGGCGTCTATGAGGCCATTCGCGCTGTCCATGCGCTGCTTCGTGCGGTTCGCATCCTCTTCCAGTGCCTGTTTCTTCGCGTTCTCGTCAGCGAGTTGAGCGTTGTATGCCTGCACTTCTGCGGTGACGCGAGCCAGCTCCTCTTCTTGTTCCTCCTTCTTCTTGTTGGCGGCTCGCAGCTGAATGGTTGCGATGCGCAATGCCTCCTTCTTGGGGCCAACCTCCTTGGCAATGTTGATGTACTTGTACATACTGCTCACCCAGGTACACAGGCCAGCGACATTACCGCACGCCTTGCGCGCCGCATCGGCGGTAAAGCCGTCCATCCAGAGGTACGGCAGCAGAAGCTCGCACGTCTCCTCATTAATCAAGTCCTTCTTCGTCTCACCGAAGTTCTTAAGCGCATCGAGCGTGCTCGTATCGGAGGCCAGCTGGCGACCGGAGAAGTCCCACGAGTCGGTAATCCACAAAGCTCCCTTTACCATCTCACTCCCAGGGACCTGCAACGGACGATGCAGCAGGATGGAGACGGCATCGAAGATACGTTTGATGAGGGCGGGCGGGTTCGCGAGTTTCTTCAGTGTGACGAAGTCGGCTGAGGTGATAGAGTTGAGGGATTCGATGGCCTCGATGAGAGCTGGCTCCGCCGCCTCGAGATCCTTCTTTGCCTCGGCCTCTCCCTTCGCGACAATGGCAGCATCGTGTGCCACCGCCTCCTTCACGAGCTCCACCTCCGCGCGCTTCTTCTCCGCCTCTGCTGTGCGCACCTCGATCTCCTTCACGAGCGCGTCCGTCTCCTTGCGCTTGTTGCTCAGCAATACTTCCTTCTCCTGCAACTGTGTCCGCATTACTCGCACATCCTCGGCTGCCTGCTGGAGCTTCTTGAGACCGTTGTTGATCTTCTTCGCCTCGTCGTTCAGCTGGTTGAACTTCTTCGAGTACACGCCGGTGTAGCTTTCAATAAAGCTGAGGTAGGACTTGGGCGTGCTGTAGACGGAGCGGCGGTACCGTGCGAGGTACTCCTCAGAACGCTCAAGCATCAGAATGTGGATCTCCGCCATCAGTTCCACGAGCGCCTTCTTGTGCTTGTCCTCGGTGGCCATCTCGAAGTTCTGGATGGTGCGCGAGGAGACATCGAGCAGGGCCTGCTTCGGCCACGGAAAGAACCAGTTGATGATGCACGAGGAGATGAGAGCAGGGAACTTGCGTGCGCGAGCGCGGAAGCGGTCCCCCACCGGCGAGAAGCAAAGCACAAAGTGCAGCCGCTCCCGCACACGACCGATGAAGTACTTCCACAGCGACTCCGACATGTCCTCGAATTTGGCGTACGGGTCCTTCTTCATGATGGGCCGAATGTCGTTGACAGCTGAGTCGCGCTGGTCACTGGCGAAGAGACCCGCTATTTCACCGTTGGAGAGGAACGAGTTGATGTACTCCAGGAACACCTCTTGCTTGATGTCGTTGTCGGTGAAAAGCATCGTGACGGACTTCTTTGTTGCGGCGTTGATGTACTGCTCGCGAATGGCATCGAAAAGCTGGTTGACACCAAAGCCCTTGGAGATGACGAGGGTCGCGTAGTCCTGACCATTGACGAAGGCGGCCAGGCGCGCGAGAGATTGTTTGCCGCTACCACCGACACCTACAAGCAGCAAGTTGCCGCGTGGCAACGAGAGGCCACGTGAGATACGGCAGACGTTCTTCAAGGCTGCCTCGAAGAGAACAAGGTTCAGTTTCTTCACGCGGCCCAGCGGAGTCTCGTTGTGAGCCTGCATCGCCGCCATCAGCCGATCCAGCACCGCTTCGATGGACGGCACCACCTCGTAGACGCGCGGCGCGGGCTCCACCTGCTCGCCCGTCTCTGGATCCATAATAGGATCACGCATAAAGTTCGCCATGTACACCGGCTCGCGCACCTGTTCCGCGAGATCCTTGTACGGAGTGGAGGAGAGGTGTTCGTGGAGGCACATCTGTATATTTTCGTCGAACCAGCGCTTGTCAGAAACGCTGTTGAGTTTGTCGCTGAACACACGGGCGCACTCGTGCTTCCAGATGCGCAGCAGCGTGACCGGGTCCGGGATGGTTTCCCACGGTGTGCTCTGCGCGCGCTTCTCTGGGCGGTCCGGGTCCGACTGCATACCAGCGAGCATGATGCCCTGCGTAATGCGAGAAAGGTCCCGCAAGTTGAAGAAGTAATGAAATTTGTCCGGTGTGGGCAGCATACGTTTACCAATAGCCTCCCAGAAGCTGATCGACATCTTCGTCAGCATCCGTGCAACATCTTGCACCCCTTGCGTGTAGTTGTCATTGCAGAACCGCCCCTCGAAGATCGTGCCAAAGATTTGCTGGATGTTCGCCTCCTCCGGCAGCGGCATGTTAAGCACCGTGAAGTGGCGCTTCAGGCGGTTCGGGATGTCGTTCTTGCCGCCCGACGGGTGCGACATGGCGGCCATGAATACCAGCCCCTTGAACTCCCGCCGCATGCCTGGCTTCGTGAGGTCGTACACTTGACTCATTTCCACCACCTGCCGCACAATCTCATTAGTGATCTGATCGCCCCACTCGTTGATCTCGGGCATGTTGATATCGTCGATGAAGACAGTGAGGCACTCGCAGTTCTTCGGTCCGTAGTTCGATCCCATCTTCTTCTCCGTCATGTCCTCAAGCGCGTTGTAGAAGTTCTGCGGCAACGTCATGGAAGAGAAGTTCACCTTGCGGAAGTTACTCTGGTCGTTCTGGGCCTTGATGCCGCCGAGGAACTGCTCCGCGGTGACCGTCTTGGCCGTCCCGCTCACACCAATAAAGAGCGTCGGGCGACTCTGCAGAAAATTGCACCTTGCCAGGTAGTGCAGCCGTACCGAGTCCGCCGTGGGGATGAAGAGCGAGGAGAAGTCGAGACGATCATCGCCCGGGTACCGCCACTGCTCGAGGAAGTTGGACCACGGCTCCCACTCCCCTGTTTTGCAGTTGAGGCAGAAGTCGAAGATTTGCCCTTCCGCCGGCGCCGGGAGCGCGGAGAACTTGCTGCGCACAAACTGATCAAACTTCGCTCGGTCCTTCAGTTCCAGGGTGCCGCCGAAGGACCACGATATGCAGAACCAGTACATCTTCTCCGCCAGCTGCTGCGAGACGGCGGCACCGTCGCCGATCTCGTCGCCCAGGGCCACGGCCAAGTGGAAGGCGTTCTCGACGAGGTGCGCAGCCGACGTGCGCATCACCACGCTGCATTCGCGGTTGTAGAACTCGGCGACGCGGTTGGTGATACAGCTTTCGGGCACCACGTTGGTATCCGGATTCTTGGGGAGGAAGATAGCCAACAGCTTCTCCGCCAATTGCGGGTGGCAGCGCTTTACCACGTCGCGTGGCAACATCTGCCCATCCGCGTTCATGGTAGCCCGCAGACGCGACTCCAGTACGGGCATCCAGCCCAGAATGACGTCGGAGATGTATACAATACCCGCTCGGGAGACGGTAGCGGGAGACGCGTTAGCGAGGTTCTCCACCTCGAAGCAGCACTTCATAGTGTCACTCATTTGTATACGATCACCGTTGGCGAGCGTCAACAACTTGTTATCGTCAAGGACGGTATTGAGGTTCTCGATCCAGATGGCGTCGACTGGGCCGTCGCACACGATCCAGAAGTTCTTCTTCTTTGCGTTACGCACCGCCTGACGCCACAGGGAGGAGAAGACACCGTCGTGCCAGTCACCCGCCACATCCACGCGGCCAAACATCTGTGGCGCCGTGATAGCCTTGGGGTTCATGCGCAGCTGCTGATGCGGCACCGTCGTTCGCGAGAGCGTGTCGGTCATGACGTCGTAGCACTGCGTCTTACCGCACATGGCAGGGCCAACGACCATGATACCGTGTCGTACCAGCTTCGTCTCGTACAGCTGCAGCACCTTGCTGATCCACGGAGTCCAGTACACCAACCCCTTCTCCGCGACCACCTTCTTCAGTTCTGTTTCAATCTCCGGGTGCGTACCCTTCACAAATTGGCGGCCCGGGAACATATCGCGCAATAGCGAGTCGAACAGGTCGATGTCCTCAAAGACCAGCTTGGAGAGGTTCATGTCACGCAGGGTACGCATGAACAGCTCCTCTTCATCTTTGCCTGGGTTGCGGCGCAGCACGGCACCGGCCGTGCGCAGCACAGAGAGAATGTTACGCAGGCCGAAATCGTAGTGACGCTGCTTCGACAGCTGCTCCTCGCACAGTTTGTAGAGAATAAAAAACTTCTTGCTAAGCAACTCGTCCTGACTGTAACCTTGCGAGGCGAGCTTCACCTTCATAATGGTCTGACGATCGGGCACCATCATGGTGACACCGCGGAAAAGAATCTTCAAGTTCTCCGGCAGTTCCTGACGACCGGCGTACCCGGGGTTCATCGTAATGAAGAAGCCAACGCCAGGCATCAGATCAGTCATCTGCCCGTCAATGAAGATAAACTTCTCCTTGTGCTGCTTCAGTGCTTGCAGCACACAGCTCACCTGCTGCGCCACGACGGACAGCACGGGTAGATCGATACGGTTGAACTCATCGAAGCAGCCCCACGCGTTCGCCTGAGACAACCCGCGGATGATCTTTCCCATGGCATGACGATCAAGCTGATCGGAGCAGTTGAAGACGACGCAGAACTTGCCGTACGTGCGCGCCAGATCCTTGGTGGTTTCTGTCTTGCCTGTTCCAGCTGGTCCGGCCGGCGCGCCACCCATGTACATCGCCAGCGCTTGCGAGAGGGTAATGTAGCAGCGGTCTGTCAGCGGCGTGATGACGAGACGCTCCTTGACGCCGAGGTATTCGTTGCTGTACTCGGTGTCGGAATCGGCGATGGAGATGATGGTGGCGTCCCGCTCCGGGCGATAGTAGAAGCGGGCCTGCTTGAGCCAGTCGAAGTGCGTAATTTCCTTAATGCCGGACTTCTGCAGCTCCATGAAGACCTCCTGCTGATGCACCTGGATTGTGATGAGCGTCTCGATGTTCGTTCGCATGCGCAGCGGCTTTCGCTCCAGCTCCGGCGAGGTCGTGATGTTGACCAAAAAGTTCTTGACGGCGTCGCATTTGGCCCTCGCCGCCACCGCCTCCTTACCACGGGCCCGCATCACACCGCGGTGAATGCAGTCCGTGACATCTGCCGTCCAGAAGAACTGCAGCATCAGCAACGCCACCTGTGCTGGGTAGCGGTCGATGATGGTGCCGAGGTATGCGGTGTTGTTCAGCAGGGTCGGCAACTCCGTCACGCTCGCCTTCACCACCTCGCGCACCGTGTTGGTCATGCCAGTGCAGAGACGCGTCAACCAGTCCTCCACGTTGCCGACACATGGCGTGGGCTCATGCATGGCGAGCACCTGGCCCTCCGCGGACATCATCTCCACGACCTGAAAGTACGGCTGCACCCCAGCATCCTTCGGCTTTACACGCTCGAATGTCACCGCGGAAAGGCCATCGAAGATGGACGCCAGGTGCGGCTGAATGGACTGCGGGTCACTGGCCTGCGAAAGAATTTCTAGCAGCACCGTGTCCGAGACGAAGTAGAAGCGCGGAAACAAGTTACGCTTCTGTTCCAGGTAGAGGGAGAGCTTGCGCTGACACTCGTCCAGCTGTTCCTTGAGTGTCGGCAGGCTTTGTAGTAGCTCGTTCTCGTAACAGAAGAGGATCACGTTGGGCGTCTCGTTGGCCTTGTTCATAATCTTCTGCCATTGCTTGTCGATCATGGCGAAGCGTTTGGCTTCCTGCGGGAGTTGCTTCATGATATCACCCCCTGCGAACACCGCCTCCAAGTATTGCCACGTGAACTGCACCTCGGTCCACAACCCGATCGTCTCACTCACCTTCACGAGCTTCTGAAGGAATCCCTGAATGTTCTCCCGCATGAAGGCGCAGTAGCGAGAGGAGAGCATCGAGTTCACAGCCAGCGAAGATTCCTCTAGTGCCTCGCGTACCGCGGTGGTATCATCGCCCTTCAAGATGATCGGGCCGCGGTGCTTAAACTCACTAAAGTGCAGCTCCTGATCCTTCCACACCGCCTCCTGCGCACGAAACTTCGCCTCGATTTCCGCCTCGCGCACCGAGGAGGTGGCGATGTCGACGACTTCGTCCACCACCGTCAGCAGATTCGCGTCGGCCAAGTCCTGTAGCTTGAAGACGTCGGGGTCGGTACGCCACTTATGCCCGGACACCTTCATGATCTCCTGCCAGTGCCGCTCCACCACTGCGGGGCTCTTCAGTTCCTGAATGACCGGCTGCAGCTCCATAAAGTTGTCGAGGATCGTCTTGAGCTCCACGTAGGCATCCCAGTCGCGCAGGGACTTCGGGAGACGCTTGCATTGACTCACAAACACGCTCACCTCCTCACACACGGCGTCAAAGTCGAGGTCGCACCACAGAATGTCGTTGTACCCATTCACTTTCTGAAGTACGTTGATGTACAACGTGTAGAGCTTGTCGAGCAGCTCCAGCTCCTTCTTCGTCTTCACCAGCTCCGGGTACTTGTGCACAGGTAGACCGAAAAGTTCTTCACCGGCCATGTACGTCATCCACTTCCGGTACTTGTCATCGAACTGACGCTGGAACCGCTTCAGCCGCTCCATCGCCTCCTGCGGGGCCAAGCCCTCCACCATGGGGCCGTTGGTGTCGTAGTCGTTGCGGAACGCGACCACCTCCGCCCCAAACTTTTGCACCTCCTGCGTCAGCCCCTTCTTAAATCCATGCTGCATGTGATTGATGTCGTCGGTGCGCATCTGAGCCGCCTTATGGAGCTTACGCCACTTGAGGCGCAGGTCCTCGACGCGGTCGGTCTCCTCTTTCGGGATGATCGTCGTGTACCGCTGGAGAAGCGCGTAGGACTGCTGCACCGGCAAAAATTGAAACTCGACGACCGACTCGCGATCACGGATGTCGCGTAGCGTGTTCATGAGCACACGTAGCTCCTCTAGTTTGTCTTGATCGGGGATCGGCATCTGCAGCTGATGTGCCTCTTCCTCCATCTTGAAAGTGAGCGCATCGAGCTGGCGCTGTGCCTGCGCGTACAGCTTGTTGATGTACACCTCCTTCCATTCACGAATACGTTGCAGCAGCTCCATCTGCAGCGGCTTGTTCTGCAGTGCGAGGCTTCCCGCGTTGAAGCATGGGGCGAGCGCCTTAACCTCCTCCTCCAGCGCCACGTACTCACCCAGCTTCGCCTCGTAGTCATCCAGGGTTGGATTCCCCTGCACGAACGCGTCGTACGCCTCATCTTTGTCCTCCTTCCAGATGGACTCGTACCGGCGGAAGTGACTGAGATACTCCATCACCTGCCGCTTCAGTCCGTGGACGCTGCCGGTGAGCAGCAGCACCACCTTCACCACCTCCTTGTTGCGTGCGATCTCCTCATAGAAGTTAGCACCTTCCTCGTTAAAGAAATGCCACCGCGTCATGTACTTGCTGCACGACAGCACTGCGGTGGCGCACTGGTTGATGGTGAGCTGTACCTCATCCAAAGATGGGTTCAAGAAGAGGTACGGCTCAGCGCTCAGCAGCTGCACGTCCACGTCGAAGAGTGGCGTCTGCGAGAACAGGAAGGCAACGCGGTTGTTGGTGCCGACGCGCTTCTTCAGCAGGTTCAGCGAGCGTGTGGTGCCGGTGAGGATGGCTTTGAACATGAGACGATGGAAGTGACCTTTCAGAACGCGTATTTTCTCCTGCGTTGCGCCGTCTGTACTCGCCACGAGGGAGGTGGCGACCGCGATCGCCTTGGGCGAGTTCGGCACCAACATCAGCGCCTTGCCTGTACCCGGCTCTGCTGTTTCCTGTGCGTTCGCATGGTTGTAGCGCACAATCAGTTCGACCACGTCATCCACAGCGCTCTCGACCTCACGGTTCTTGATATTCATCACCTCGCACTGCTGGCGAACGTGCCGCTCCTGAATTTGAACGAACTGGTCTAGGGAGACGTGTTCCTCGAAGAGGTTCACCAGCAGTGTCGAGGACACCGACTTCAGATTCGACTGAATGCGGTGCACCACCGTCTCGTTCACCTTGCCCACCAGGTGATCGAGGTCGCTGATGGCGTCGCGGACTCGCTCCAGGTACGTATCCACGTTCATCGAGGTCCACGTCAGCGTCGTCTCACCAGGGCGGATGATGGCATCGAGTCGCTCGATGGCAGGTTGAAGGAGAGGAC
This sequence comes from Borovskyia barvae, assembly GCA_030849085.1. NCBI lineage: Eukaryota > Euglenozoa > Kinetoplastea > Trypanosomatida > Trypanosomatidae > Borovskyia > Borovskyia barvae. Next base: position 84,936 of record JASAOM010001125.1, on the reverse strand, counting down.
GCGTGATGCCGATGATGGCGCACCTGGTGGACTCGCCGGGGCGGCCCACGACACGCTCGTATTCCTTCACCAGATACGTCAGCTCATTGTAGAAGACCTTCAATTTCTGCTCCTGCATGAGGAGAGACTTGGCCCCCGCCGGTACCTCGACATCGCCCAGCAGCATGAGCGAGCGCGTCTCCTTGATCAGCTGATTGATTTCACTGTCGAAGTTGACGAAGAGTTGGCCCTCGTGCCGTACGAGCAGCGTGGCATTCATGCCGGCCTTGCTGGACTCGATGGACCTCTTCCACGCGTCCAGCCAAATGGCTTCGAACTCAAGCAGCGCAATCGACACCTTATTGTATGTGCGGATCACCTTCTTGCTGTCCTTCGTGTTGGCCATGATGGTGCGGTTCGTCTTGAACTTGTCCATCGGCTCCTTGATGTGGCGCAGCAGCTGACGAGACCAGCTGATGGCGCCGGCCACTGGCGTCATGTGCCGTGCCATCGGCGGCTCCTCCTTGTACCGCTCGTACGTCTTCTGGTCCTTCTCCAACTCCATGCCGTAGCTGTGGAAGATGACGAGGTACTTCGACTCGAGGTCGGCAGCAAACGTTTCGCTCTGCAGGATTTTCTGATACTTCCGCAGCAGCAGCAGGGCATTGTCAGTGGAGGTGATGTTCTCGAAGGAGGAGTTGATCGCCACCTGCATCGAGGTCTCCAACTCTGACAGCCGGCTTTCGAAGTTCTTGAACTCCACATCGAACTTGTTGTTGTCGTGTACGTCGAGAATGTCTGTCGTTTTGCCACGTAGGTGGCCGAGGTACTCGTCGAAGCGGGGCAGCAGACTCGCCATCTGATCGACATGGAAGCTGTTGAGAAGACGGAACTGCTCCACCTTGCGGAAGACGGTGATGAGTTTGTCCACACGCTTGGCGAAGAGGTTGAAGTGTCCGAGGAAGCGCAGCTCGTCGAAATCGAAGAGCCGACCACCATTCTCACTGCTGTGATTGATCAGATACCCCTGCGCCTTGCGGTATTCCTGAACATAGACTTCGTTCAGCTTAGCGCTGGCTTGTAGTCGCCCAATCAAGTCTTGCAACGAGGCGGCGTCGTGCGTCATGTCCCAGATGCGGGAGCGAGTGCCCGAAGGGTTGATGGCGCGCTTGCACGCCAAAACGATCTCGTTTGTTATTTTGAAGAACAAGGCCGTCATGTGCTCGTAAGTGGGGTAATACCGGGCAATCGTGTACATCATCCGTATGTTGGCAATCAGGGTAGGCATGATGGTCATGATACGCTGCAGGTTGGACGAGTAGAGTACATCGAAGTAGGTGTCCAGAGATTGCAGGTACTTCACATTTTCCTGGGCCTCTGCCAGCGCTTCTGTCAAGTTCGAATCCATCTCCATCCACGGGGTGACCAGCGGATGGCGTGCTTCACGGAGGTACTGCACCGCCTGCGTCGCCGACACCTGCTGAAGCTGCTCTTCCAGCATGTGCAACTTGGCGAGACGTGACTTCCAAAGTTCCTTCTCCGTCTTGGGGCCAGTGCGCTCATCTTGCAGCTCCATCTCGTAGTTCGGCACCTGCGCGATCGCGTCGTTTACCGAGCGAATCCATCCCTCCACCGCCTGCGCCAGTGTCGACACCGCCGCCGCATCATTGGCACCGCCACGCTTGCTGACCCCACCGCTTTTCAGTTGCCGCCACGTCGCGTCATCGACGGGAACGAGCTGTGCTGTGTCATCCTGCAGCTGCTGCAGCTCGCTCACACGATCGGCGTACTGCATGAGGTTCACAATGAAGGCATTCTTCTCCTCCATCGTGTTCTTTCCCCAGTTCCGCATCCGGTTCAGCAGTGGCGTGTAGACTTCCGTGAGCAGGTGCTCATAACTCGTCAGCACGTTCGCTTGCATGATCCCCATCGACACTTCCTGCACCACCTGGCCCACGTCTTTGCTGTTGATGGGCTTGCCCGTGTCCATACGCGCCACGTAAACGAAGCGCTTCTTGATGTGGTGTATGGCGTCTGTCGCTGGATCCAACACCTGAAGGACGTCTTCCCCGTTGCCAGCGTCAGGGGCCGCAGCCGCCGCTCCGTTGGCTTCGCCGGAAGCCGCCTCCGCATCGGCAGTCGTAGTGATCGTAACAGTTAGTGCCTCCGACGGCTGGTACGTGAAGAGTAGCGTGTTCGCGCCCGTACCCTGGAGAAACTCATGCACCACCATGAAGTTGTCAGACCCGTCGGTGAAGTTCCGCTCGAGCTGATGGGTCAGCTCCGCGATCTTTGTGGCATCACCGCTCGAGAGAAAATCTTTGATACGGGAGAAGATGTAGTGATGGCGCAGGTCTGACCGGACGTGACGGTTCAGCTTGGATTGGCCGCCATGCGGACTCAACACGATGCTTTGCGGCTCCTCCATGGCGGAGAGGGAGCGGTGCTGGATAATGCTGAGAAAGCGGGGGGGGGGGGGCGAAGGGGGGCGAACTCTTCGCCGTTTCGATCCTTCGTTACACTTCAGGAGTCGTAGAGAAACACAACGGCGCTTACCAACACGCTCTTCGAAATCTTGCACCTTTTTGTGGTTTCTTTCTGCTCCACTAGCGCGGCTGCGTTCGTCCAAGATCAGAGAGAGAGAGAAACGAAAGGTACGCGACCGCTGTGATAAGGTGGTGGAGGATATAACCTTGCTCGAACCGAAGGAGGGAAGCGTGAAAGAGAAGAGGGTAAGGGAAGGGAGGAAAGGACGTATCTAAAGGCGGATGCCCTGAGGAAGAGAGAGAGAGACGGACCAACGCAACACAAAGATATGTGAGAAGGGAAGGGGGGGGGGTTGAGGTGGGGGGCAGACAATCCTTCTTGACGCCTATTCTCTTCGTTTACTGGAGATTGTTGCGCGAACGTTTTTGAGGAGGGCGATGGAGGGTATTCGCAGAGCGTGGGAGAAGGGAGAAGAGAGAAAGAGAGGAGGGGAAAAGAAGAGATGGAGGAATAGGAGAGCATGTTGGAGTCGGCATCCTTTGGATAAGGCGTGTGTGTGCGTGTGTGTGTCGATGACCATCCTCAAACAGGAAAGATGGCGGGGAAGGGAGGGAAGGGATGTAGGGTCAAGTTACACGCTAAGGCTTTCAGGAGACAAGAGACGGCTAGCTGCTAACGGTGGTAGACGGAGGGGCCGTGTGGAGAGGACGTGTTGAGGTTGCGCCAAGAATGAGAAAAAGAGGGGGAGGACGAGAAAGATGTTGTTGGCGTCTGTGGAAAATTTCTTCCCTCTCGCTCCTCCTTCACCTCCTTCTCCATCTATGTTTGGGTGCCCACGGGGAATGCCAGTGGATCAGGGAGTCCATCGCATACATCAGAGGCAGTTGAAGAAGACGCAGGAGGAGCATCCGCCACAGTCGCTGGGTATGCACACGAAAAATACCCCTAAGGAACGCTGGTGACGAGGTGGTGGCAGACAGGCCAGATGGATGTGTATGTGGTGCTGTTGCGCTGCTATAGCTCAGCTCATGGAGGGACACGCGCAGAGCTCCTCCAGCACGTAGCGGTAATCGCACAAGTTACGCCATCTCGTCGTCGGGACACGTAAGAGCCGTACGCGTGCTGCCATCAGCGGACTGGTGGAAACGTTTGGATAATCGGCATCGCCCAGGTGTGGCGGTGTGACACACGCGTGGGGGGCCTTTGCAAGACGCACACACCCATCCAGCACCCACCGTGGTGCAGGTCTGCTCGTTGTTCGCCGAAACAGCTCCGCAAGACTGGAACGCCACACGTGCTCCTCCAGGTAGCCAGTGTCTACCGTATCGAAGGCACGGAAGTAGTCGCGAAGAGCTTCGGTATCACCGCCGCAGACAGAGTTCAGCTCACTCGCGAGCTTGCGATACTCCTCTGCACCGCTGTGGATCGATCGAGTGTTTCGCTGCGATACGCGGACGTGCGTGCCAGTGACGGAGTGTTGGGTAGCAGCTGGCTTCGTGTGTGAGTAACCGGTGGAGGGAAAGGTGCAAGTCGCTTCGGAGATTGCGGACTGCGTGCGGTGGTGATGCTTGTGGCTTTTTTCGGGAGCATGCACACGAGTCCACACCCGCTGCCGATCTGTGTCACTGTCGGCGCCCACGGGGCTCTCGCCCACGGTGGTCTGCGTCAATATATCCTCGACAACGGCTGCATAGTGATCGTCTCCGGGCACAGCGGGGTGTCGTTGATGGATCCACCGACATATCCGGTCCACATCTGCCCCAGTCAGGGTAGGGCAAGCCGTTCTAACAACTGACCGCCACGCATCACGAGGAAGCCTTCCGGTGCGTTGCTTGTCACGCTGCGCGCACGTCCGCAGAAGCGTCAGGGCTGTTCGCTGCAGCACCTCCAGCAGTCTTGATGGTAGGGAAGAAAAACCCGTTCGCTTCACCACCGCTGATGCAGGGCTTTCTGGCTGTGGAGACGGGGAGGCGGTGGTGCAGCTTCGAAGATGAAGCCACGAATCCGCGCTGTTTCTTGCGCCACCGGCTGCCACGGCAAATTGCCCGCCACCGCCGTCGGCATCTCGGAGACTTCCTTCGCAGGGAGAGCACAGGGAAACACGTATGGGGCACGACGGTGGAGGAGAGGCCAGCGATTGGGATCGATGGGAGGGAGGAGACGGCGCCGATCGTGACGGATGCATGACGTCAGTGCGACTACAGAATGCCGTCACGGTGGCGCCATCCCGTACAAAACGCGGTGAGGCCCTTCGCCGCAGCGTGGCAGCAGCAGCCGATGACTCGATGCTCGACCGCCTCCGATGCTGCACCGCAGAGGCCGTCGGCTGCGCATACGATGGCGATGGAGCCGAAGGAATGCACAGTGCCTTCTTCTCACCACTGCCGTTACTGGAACACGCATGTTGTTGCCGAGGCCGCACCGCAAAGCTTCGATCCAAGGAAAGCTGGCGTGCGAGGGGCGGACTGGCTGGCGTCTTATTGGGTAATGGAGAGGCGGAGTGCCGCCGTCTCGCGATGCCGGAGCACCGCCTCGAGGAAGCCCGCGCCTGGGCGCGGCCACTGGACATGCTACGAGGCGAAAGTTCAGGCGAGGCTGAAGTGGCGGGGCTCGGCGTCATGGGCGACACGGTCACATCCACAATGCACGCGGCCTCCGAACAACGGCCGCTGCTGTGACCGCTCCGGCACTCTTCAGCCGCCGCCGTCCTTGGGTCTTTTCCTTCTAGATGGCAACCTTCGCGGCTGGCAAGTCGCCCCTCCTCCGTCTTCTGCGGCACCTCGTCCCACAGCAGGCGGCTCCGGATGCGGTGGATGATGGCTGGACGGAGGCGGGACACCAACACACAGAAATCTATTAGGGTCAGCAGCCGATCTGATCCACTACTCTTGGTAGACCAGCTCGGCATCGCCGTCGCCGCTTCATCCGCGGCCCGCGAAGACATGCGCGTCGTATCGCTTTCAGCAGCATTGCCTCTTGTGGAGTCCACCCCGCTCAGCTCGAGCGAGTCTGCCACCGCCTCAAGCTCGAGCGGGTGCACTTTTACCCCGCGAAGTGCCAGGGCTGCCTGAAGCTCACTCAGCAAGACGCCATCGGGGTATTGTGAGGAGTGTGGCCGCAGATGATGCTCAAAAATATTTCGGAGAGAAAGAAGCTCTCCAGGGGTGGAGACGTTCGCATTGCTGCCGCTGCTGCTGATGTCGTTGAGAGAGGAGGCACCTCTACCGCTACTTTTTTGTTCATCGTGGTGGCGGTAGGGATCCACAGGCACATTGTGTGTGCTAGTCTTCGATAAAATAGCTTCTGAAGCGGGCGCCATCCCACAGTACGTCAGGGTCGCAGACGATGCTGTCTCGGTAGATGCCAAGGGGGCATGAGTAAAGGCTACACAAGGCCGGTGTGGGTCGGGGCTGTGCGACGTGGTCGGGCCCGTCGAACGCACCTGCACGAAAGGCGAAGTTTTTCCACTATCCCGATATACATCACACCTCCCACCATCAGCGTGGAAGGACCGCGATACGGCCTGCGCTGCTGCGATGCGTTTCATGCGCTCCAGCGAATCCTCTTGTGTGCGCTCCATCGTCGGAGGCGTGTGGGTGCTGGCCACATCAATCAAATCGGGGTAAAGTCGTGACCGTAAGTTCGCGCACGGTCGTGATGTTCGCCCGGCGCTGTCCAGCTTGCGTTGGTGCAGGTGGTGCCCACCACTGGGAGACCGCAACGCAGATGTACTGCAAGATGCGCAGTCGTTGGGTGCGAGAGAGGAGGATGGCACTGAGTGGTGAGAAAGTGACGCCGACCGGCTCGCCGACGTTGCGGCAGCCACCCGAAGGGCCGACTGTACCAGCCGTGTCGGCTTCACAACAGGCGCGTGCGGCAGAGGCGATGCGATGCGGGAGGATTGCTGCTGGCATTGGCTGCGGCAGCCCTGTCGCACATCTGCATGGTAGGATGCCAGCGACGAGTCTCGCAAGGTCGGCAGTGCTCGTGTCTCGCTTGCGATGCTGGTGGAAGGCCGGATTGGCTGGAGAAGCGATGTTGATCTGCGGTACTCCTCTACTGCGGGCGTTGTGTTATGCACCGTAGCAGACGGCGACGACGAGAGACCACACGGCGATGAAGGGCCCTCATGTGACATCGGTGACACCGGCGAAGGCGAGCGGTCCGCCGTGTCATTGTAGTCCATCGAGGAGGCCCGTGCGGGGCTAGCTGACACGTTACACCGCCCCTCTAACGATCTTCCATCATCTCTACCGAAGTCACCCATAGCCCTGTGTGGCTGGTGCAGCACTGCCTCGCCATCCACAGAATCGTACAGTTGTTCGAGGAAGGCAACATACCGCACGAGCCGCTGGGCCCGCGATGGGTGAGAGAACTTTTCTATGAGAGCATCAACCTGCGGTTGCGTTCCGCCATTGCGAAGAATCTGCAGAGCGAATTCACTACAAGGCAGCAGTCCCGTACCATTTCGGTCTACACTTAGAAAGCTCCTCTCCAGCTGCTGCACTGCTTCTATGTTCGCCTGGACAGCTGTGGTGGGGAGCGTAGAGGGAGGCGTGAAGGCCCATGTCGCTCCCGCAGTATTTTGTGGCATGTGCGAGACACAAGGTGAGCCCTCCCCCACCCACTCTCCTCTCTAAAAAGGTCCAGCGTTCTAGAAGATCTAATTTTATCTGTCTATCGATGTATGCGTGAGTGTGTGCATGCGTGCGAGGAGAAAGTAAGTAGGGGGGGGGGAGAGACGCGATTTTTTATGCGCCTTGGCCCTCGTTCTTTTTGGGTTTCAAGGTCTGGGCGTTTTGTGCGTTGACCGAATACGTCGAGAAAAGGGTGGAGAGTGCCGGGAGAAGAGAAGAGATTTTGTGTTTGCATATATACATATATATATATATTCGAGGGGGGGATGCGTTTCCCTCCCTCACCCCTCATTGTATTCCCTCTCGTTTGCGAAGGACATGTTCCGAATGTACGAGCGCCAACTTCATGAAGAAGGAAAACCCTCCGCCGAGGAGCCCCACGGGCCTCACCCACAGAGACTTCCTCCTCTTCCCGATGTGGCGATTGTTTACACACGCGTGTAGACCCAACCCGATTATCTTCCAGCACCTCCCCCCCAGAGGAAAACGTTTTAAGGCAAAGAGCCCCTTTGTGGTATCGTCAGCGACCCGCAAAGGAATACGAACGGAGCATGTCGACTCCACCACCTTTTCGAGGCGGGGGTGGTGCAGGCGTCTTCGCATCATCACCAGTCGCTCCCACGAGTCACCAACGTCCCCGCCCTCCCCCCCCTCCAAAGCTTTTACTTCATCGAGTCTCGAGAAAGAAGTCCCCGTACGCTGACATCTCCCCATCTAGTAATCCTACCGGACCTGGTCTCGGCAGAGATATATTTTTTGTTCGTTTTGCCTTTGGTGCGGATGGGACGCTTCGGTTACCCCAATCATCACGGAGGAGGGAGGGCTTCACAAATTGTAAAGGAGATACGCATCGGAGGGAAAGAGGCTCCAGGAAACGGCGTGTAGAAAACGAACAACAGCGAGGGAAGGGAAAGGGAAAAGGCGGGGGGGGGGGGGCGACCGCCTCCCCCCTTTTGCTTTAGATGTTTCGAGGCCTTCCCCTGGGCAACATCGCTCGTGCTGCATAATGCCCTCCACTTCGGTCATCTTTTCTTTCCGTCTCTTCCCTGGCGTGCCCACTAGCACCACACGCCATCATCATCATCAAACCCTGCACGGGACGATCGGAGCCCCTTTCAGAAGTTCCGAATGTAGTCCGTGCCTTCACACGCCCTGTACTCCGCGACGAGACTCGCCACGACTTCACGAGCGTCCTTGAACTCATCGAGACTATCTTTGGTGGGGCCGTACTTGCGATACTGATCGAGAAACACGCCTCGACCAAAGAGCATGTCAAACTGCTTCAGCGTGCGAGAAAAAAGAGTATGAATGCTCGTGTGGTTCGCCATGACGAGCCCACTCACGCGGTGTCGCGTGTCCACGTACGGCGACTTCTTCGAGAGAATCACCTGAATGGAGGCCGGTCCCCACGGGATGAAGGTGGGCGGCCGTTCACGAATGCGCTCGAGGGAGCGGTGCACCTGTGCAGGGTCGACATCACCTTGGATGAGGTTCAGCAGGGATATGTAGCAGCCATTCTTCATCGACGTCGACACCATCATATTCTTGGGCATCAGCAGGCGCCGCATCACATCATGCACGGACGTCTTGCGCACCGAAGACTGTATATTCGAGGTATCCAAGGTCGTAGGTGTGTAGCCGGTACAGACGAAGTGGCAACGTGGCGTGGGGATGAGAGAAGCGAGCATGCTCATGAGATCGTTATTCATGTAACCTGGGTAGCGCAGCGTTGCCGTCGAGGCTGCCATCACTGTGCTCACCAAACCATTCATCTGCTCTACCGTGGGCGAAGGGATGTGGAGGTTGTCCGTGACGATGCGGTTCAACGCGGTATTGTCCAGCACTACGACACAGTCCGCATGCAGCGTCAGTCGCTTCATGGCTAGGAGACTGTTGTAGGGCTGGACGATGACGTCGCTCTCCCCGCCGCGTGTCTGGTTCGGGAAGACGCTATAGGTCTGAATCAACTTCTTGGGAAACCTATCGTTGAGATTCTCGAGGAGGTAGCTGCCTATGCCACTTCCCGTACCGCCGGCGATGGAGTGGGTTAGCACGAAGCCTTCGAGGCTATCGCTGTTCTCCGCCTCCCGCTCGATCATGTCGAACAGCATCTCCTGCACCTGATCACCCAACTCGTAGCCATGGGACCAGTTGTTTCCGGCCCCACCGCCCTCCTTGTGAATGAAAACATTTTCGCTATTGAAGAGCCTTTGCATCGATCCACGTTGCACCGCGTTGATAACGCGGGGCTCCATGTCTACCAGAAGTGCCCGAGGCACGTAGTGGTCATCGTCCGCCTGGTAGAAGAAGACATCTTTGCGGTCCTCCCCACCGACCGCGAATGGCTCCACCACGCCATCCAGACGAATGCCGTGCTCCAGGCACAGCTGACGCCAGAACTCACTGCCAACTTGGTTGCCACACTGACCAGCCTGAATGGTGATGATTTCACGAGGCATAGCTCTCCCTCTCTCTCTCTCTCTATATATATATATAAGTATATGTTGGAGTGAGCCGACGTTTCTCTCTCTTTCCTACACACACCCTCTCTCCCTTTCTCGATAAACTCGGCAAAAAGAGAAACGAAGTCGAAAAGCTTCAGCAGCGACAACAGAGGGAAAGGAAAAAGATGTCACACCACCATGGAGCGTTGAGTTGTGTATTGTTTCTGTATGTGAGGGGGGGGGGAAGCGAAAGAGGGAGGGAGGCTCGACTCCTTCGCACCTTCCTGGTTTCTATACGCGGTCTATCTATGCGACGTCGACACCCTCTTCTTTTCCCGTCCACCACAGCCAACGATGCAGGCAAATGAACCGCTGCCGGCTTTACTGGTGACCGATTCCCCCTCCGCCAATATATATATATATATATGTAAGGAGGAACGCACACAATGAAACAGACTATCCCCCTTGTTAGTCTTTTGACGCACCGCCTCGCTCGATCTCTCTCGCTCCTTCGTTCGCGTTGTCTCTGCGCCGTTGGTTCGCGCACTCACCGACCCAGTTGGATTCGAAATGCTACGATAGGGAACGAGGCGAGGGGGGGGGGGGGGTAGTGATGGTGGTGGTGGAGAGCGGTGCAAGGAAGGCGTACATGAGAATCACAGGAAAAGAGGAGAAGGAGGAAGATGATGAAAGGAGGGAGAAATGGGAGTGGTTGCATTAGAGAAGAAGAAAAAGCAGACGAGCCCTCCACACTCACCACACGTGCAGGAAGCAAAGAGAGAGGGGACCAGAGGAGTTGGGCCTGCGTAGGTCCGTGAGTTCACCTCGAAACGACGATGTTGAACGTGGTCAGGCTGCCCGCCCCTCTCCTTCGCTCTCCTCCTCTCTGCCGGCACACACATACGCAACAACAAAAATGTAGACATAAAAGAAGAGAGCCATACATTGGCTGAGCCAGTTCTCCTTTCCTCTTTTCTCAGTAAACTTTAGCTGTGGGACGGTCCTCGTTACCTCCCCCCCCCCGCTACCCAAGCAGGCAGGCTGGTGATACGCGTGTGGGCTCTCTTTTTCTTTGGGGAAGGGGCCGAAGGGAGAGAGCGGGGAGAGGAGCGCATGAAGATGCAGAGCATACGTAGCAACGCGCCACCTTATCACCCCCGCACCCCCACCACCACCACCGCAGCAGCAACACCAAAATCATGACCTCTATCCAAATACGCCCCCCCCTCCCAGTCCTCCCTCAACTATCTCCCGCTGTGACTGTTCAATGTTTCTCATGGCGTGCACCGCTACGGCTCGGACTACCGATGGATTGACGGGGGGGGGAGGGGCTAGGGAAGAGCGGTGTAGACGAGGGGCTTGCCGTAGTGACGCTTCGTCTCTTCCAGCTCCCTTGTATACGCATCTTGCAGCTCGTACAGCTGCAAAAGATCACCGCTTTGTTTGAAGGCGTTCAGTAACTTTCGGGCCTCAAGGCGGTCATGTCGGACCATGCCCTGCGACTCCTTTAACGTGGAGATCTGTTCGAGAAGCCCCGCAATATCGACGATTATACTTTCACCGCGAGAACGCTCCTCATGGCTCAGCTTCCGATACTTCGGTCCCGTTGTGCCGAGATAGCGCTGGTACTGTTCTTGTTCTGCATGTCTGCGGAGTCGCTGAGCAACAGCGTTGTCATCGTGTAAGCTTCGTGTTGTCAGGGGAGAGGATGGGCCTGTCCGTGCACCTCCCCCTCCTTTAAACCTATCACTGATGGTGGCGGCCTGTGTGCACGTGCTCACGATTTTGCACAGGGACGCATGGGAGAGCATCCACTGGATCGAGGCATCGTTGGAGAGACCTGCAGCGAGTGAGGCACATTGGCCATGTTCTCCCTTCCGTGTGTGCTGGTGGTCCATCCATGACCTCGCCCGCTCTCTCCACGATGTTGTGCACTCCGTCTCGGACCATCCCACCGAGCCCTCACCGTCGCCCATGTGAGTCCTAGCATGTGCGGGAGCAGTCATAGCTTTGCCGCACATCAAGAGCCGGCGGAGTAGCAAACAGTGGACGTTACTCGTATACCAAGTCTCATCATGCGAGTCGGGTGGTTTCCCACGGAAGAGCGAAACTAAAGCATCCTGCGCACGTGTCCAGTGAGGATGGCAGCTGGAGGTGGCGACGGTGTCGTTGCCCTCGTGTACCTCAGGAGCGTTCCAGGAAGAAACGACACATTGAAGTTCATCAAGACGGTCTGCCAAAATACGCAGATGTTGTTGCCGCTGCTGCCTCATTTCCCCGGGGTCTCTCGTCGGATCAGCGTTCGTGGTTCCACCACCCACAAATAGATAGCGTGACCCTTCCGCATCAAGCTGGCACTCCATCCACGCTGCCAAGCGTAGAAGGTACACGTGAGGCTGTACCTTAGCGATCCAGGCGGGACTTGTAGCGGAGAAAGACCCATACCGAAGCTCATCAAAGCAGTGGAGGCGATTCGACAAGAGTCTCTCGATGATGTAAAGGGCATCTAGCGTGTCTCGCGGTTTGCTGCACATCGATGACAGATGCAAGCAGCCGAGAAGAAGCTGGGGTAACGACACAGCGCTTGCCATGACGATGGAGAGGGGTGAAGAGATGGCTCGCACACTTCTCACGCCTTCGTCGAGAGGAGAGACGAAAAGGTTAGGGATGGGGGGGGGGGGAGAGAAAAGGAGGAGGTGAGGAAAGCGCGTGATGCAAGGGCAGCAAGCGGATGGAGGACCTGAATAAAACCTGAGAATAAAGTAGAGCCCAGAGCGGGTCGTGAATGCGGCGCCGCCGCGCTGACGAGCACGGCGCATGTGCGTGTGTAGGTGCCGCCTCTGCAACTTTCAAGCGGCTCTTCACTGGGGAAGGCGAGGGGGGCAAACAACTCGAGGTACTTCCTTCCGCCAGTGGAGCACCAGGGGCACCGAACGGGACGGCTGCGAAGGAGAGAGACCAAACTTGGGTAACCCCCCCCCTCTTTTCCATTCCTACGAGAAATAGAAAAGGAGGAGAAGCAGGTGAGGATGGTGATGCAGATCCTTTCCATTCATTCCCCTCACCCTCTCCCTTCCGACACACACACACACACACACACACGCGGCTCTCGTTATCCCCTCCCCCCCACCCCACTCGTCATCGGCATCATGGGGCGTTCGAAGCCCCCCAAGGGCTCACCTCCCCCTTCCTCCTCCCCCCCCCTCCCTTCGAACAAAACAGAGGGCACTACTGAAAAGGATGTTGCCGCTCCCACTGCATGCGCATCTCCTTTGCCCGTGAAACGAGGAAGGCGTAGGAGTCTCGACAGTCGTGCCGCAACTTCCCACTACTCATCACGTAGCGAGCGTACGCCTTGCGCTCCTCTGGTGTCATGGGAGGAACCACAGCGTGCGCGCTCTCCGGTAGATCCACTTCCACCTGCAGAATGGGAAGGGAGGGCACCTCTATTGCCCCTTCGGTGACAAGCGTGGCGTGGAGGGATGCCAGGGAAGGTCCTGCGGCAGCGTTCGAGCGGGCCGTCTTCCGCCCCTTCGTGCGGTAGAAGCGCCACGGAGTCCACTGGAAGCCGCCACTGGCTACCCGAGCTGCCAGTCCACAGCTGCTGCCGCTATCACCAGCACGATCACCCCCTCCCGATGCAGCAGCAGGGGCTGTGGACTGGCGGCTGATGAAGGGCCGTGGCCCGCCCGTGAAAGCGGGTGGCGCCTCCACCCATTGCGAAGCCGGCGGTTGCAAGAGCTCTGCTTCATCATCACTTTCCCCTGAATCATCAGCGTCCACCCCGCTGCCATCGTCTTTGCTTCCCCTCTGTCGCACCGTGCTCCCTGAAGACTTTCGCATGCCTTTATTGAAGGAATGCCGCTGCCGCTTACGCTGTATGCTGTTCTGCGTGCGCCGAACAGCGATATCATCCTGGTACCGGCACCAGGCTGCGTGCACGTACGTTTTGTCTTCGCAGAGTGCGTTGAGCAGCGGTACGAGTGGCTCTTGGGCGAGAGCAAACGGTGGTATGACGGCCGAAGCTGCCGAAGTAGAGCCCTCCGACCCTTCCTGTGAGAAGGCGGGTGGAAAGGTGCTGAGAAGAGTGTGGCGTAACTGAAGTTCTTGTGCATGTATCGCTGCGAGTTCCCAAGCCTTTTCTTCCTCCTCTGTGTCCCGTGAGGCTCCACCCGTGAGGAGGCGCGACGACGTCGACGACGAGAGAGACGGCGATCGTGAAGGCATCGACGAGTTTCTCTCCACTTTAGCGATGGACCCCTCTTCGCCGGCCCCGCCATCATCAGTGATGTGCCCAGACTGGCCGCACACATTGCGGAATGAAGAAGCTGTGCTGCAGGAAGCTCCTCCCGCCTCGCTGAGGGTAGAGAATTCCCTCACCTCCGCCTTTCGTTCCTCCTCTCCTTCTTCTCCCTTCAGCTTAGGTTCCTCCTTACCATGATGTACTCGCCTCGCATCGGCCCCTGTGGAGGGGTGGCTGATGAGCTCACACCCTCGCTCCTGTCGCTTTTCTTCTCCGGTCGGGCCTTCCGCCCCTGCCATCTCCGCTGCTTCGTGTTGAAACGCGTAGCGATCCATCTGGTCACCCTTATCAAGGACGATGGGTGGCGGAAGCTGCAGCTCTTCCGCCTCCGGGGAAGGCTCCCGCTTCACCCTGCGCGACCCCGCAGTCGATCCAAAACTTCGCTGCTTCTTGGCGTTTTTGAATTTGGCTTTCGCATTCGCTATGGGCACCACTGGTTGGGCGTCGGAGGCAGATCTGACGAGGATGGTGGATTGCGTACCAGGCGATGATGGTGCCTCGCTGGCCTCGACCTCTTCGCCTCGTCCGTCCTGCAGGGCGATGTTGCTCGCAGTAGCACTCGGAACGACCTCAACTGGATTCGGTAGGGTGGCGGCAACGTCATCGACGATGCGACTTCCACCGGTCGTCAACGTTTCTGTGCGAGCTTCAGCGACGGCAGGGAAGGAGGCGGGTGACGCGGCATTCGATGTTTCCATGGCCAGTGTGACGCGGCGCAGATCCTGGGACGATGCCGAAGAGCAAGGGCTTTCTGCATCCTCCATTGCCGGAAAAAACCACCAGAAGCTAAGAGAAGAGAAAGAACCAGAGAGAGAGAGAGAGAGAGCGCACACAGCGGCCAAGGACTGCGGAAACGCTTCAATCCCGCGGATGTTCACGCATACGGGGAGGGGGTATATATAGAGAGGGAGAAGCTGTCGGTTCCTACGGCACTCTTCATCACACCTGCACACCGCAGACACAAATAATGAAGCCGGCAAAGTCAACGGGGGCGCTTGCACAGGGTGACAAAAAAAATGCTGCACAACGCCACCGTACGCTACTCCTCGAAGTGAAGAGAAGGAGAGAGAGAGAGAGTAGGGGAAGCAGAGGTATGTGCGTGTGTGGGCTACGCCGGATTACAGGAAACCCGTAAGGGACGGAGGGAGGGGAGACAGGCAGAGCGGAGGGAAGGGGCCGCCAAGAGTGACCTCCAGAACGAATAAGAAAGGAGGTAATCAAGGCGATGATACGAAGACGAACGCGAAGATACGGAGGAAAGGGAGAAATTCACACGCGTGACAAGCGCCCAGTCGTAGGGCCAAGGAAGGCGAAGGGAGAGGTACCGCAGCAGCGGAGCATAGCGTTAGGGGGGTCGGTGGGAAGAGCGATGAAGCGACGAGAGTGGTCTCATGGCCGGAATCTCGGGGGTGGGGTGGGGCTGGGAACCGCCCGTGCAGAGAAAACGAGAGGGGTGAGCTGCGACTTGTTCCCCTCGCATTACTCTCTCTCCCCTCTCCACCGCATCCACTTCTTTATTTATGGAAGGGCGTCGCCTGCGTTGAGACCCGTAACTGGGGCCAGTCTTCGGTACCCCCCCCCCCCTCTCCCTTCTGGGGCGCATGCACTTCCTGACAGTTTTGTCGGCCGCATGCGCCGGAGAGGGGACAGCGTCCGTTCTTTTTTTTTTGTCAATCGGATATGTTCCACACACACACTCATGGAAGAGGTTTAGACATCGGTAAAGGAGAAGGGTGCGGTGGTTGCAGTGGTGGTGGAGGAGAGAGAGAGGGGGGGGGGAGGGGAGCCCGTGGAGCCACCACGGATATATATGTATGTATATATTATAGATGCACGACACTGAGATAGCCCCATCCCTCTACGGCTTCCGCGTCGCCCCTCCCCCCTCCCCCCCCACCCCGCCATCTCCCACACACACGCACAACTACAAGGAGAGAAACCTGTTGCCCCCAATTTTTTTTGTGGTTCAAGCGGCCGCGACGCGTGAGGCTTCCGCAAGGCTCTCGTTGAGTAACTTGTTTACAGCGTGCAGCCGTTCCCGCTGTGGGATCGTCTTGGCAATCTCCACATACTCCTCTGCGCCACACTGCGTCGCCGGGAACACGTCGGAGGCGTCGCTGCCCACCCCGCTCAACCCCACCGTCAAGTTCAAGAGCAGCCGCACGACACGTAGGTTTCCGCACAAGGCGGCGAGGTCGATGGCGGCGAGGTCGTTTGCGTCTCGGGGGTACGGGTCCGCGCCGCAGGTGACCAGGAGAAAGCGAATAACGTCTTCGTGTCCGCCCAAAGCGGCCAACATAAGCGGCGTACGTCCAGTCGGTGTATGTGCGGCATTCACTAGTCGCTGCGCACCGGGGCGCCACGTGAGAAGGCGTTTCAGAGACGACGCCCCCGGCGCAGAGGTGGAGGCGACGGCAGCGGCTCCCACTGAGGCAGTGCTCGCCGAGCCGCCTCTCGATGAAGGCAACGCCAAGGACGACGGTTCCTGCTGGAAAGTGACCGACAGCGGCGAAGTAAAAAGCACCATGTGGATGGTGGAGACATCGGCACTCCACACCGCACGGTGCAGTAACGTGAACCCATAGCGGTCGACCTGGCCGAGCGACGCCCCTCGACTCAGTAGAAGCTCCGCCGTGGGGAGTCGGCCGAGGGCGACCGCCCACATCAGCAGTGACATGCGGTACTGCGCATCGGTGTAGTTCACGTTGGAAGGCGTGATGCTGTCCATGAGGGCGGTAAGGTCCCCTTGAATCACCGCTTGGACGAGGCCCATCAGCCGAAACGATGCGGTTTGCATGGCTGCCAGGCTTGCACAAGTACCTCTATTTCTGCGTGCGAGGGACTGTGGGAAAGGGAGGATGTGTCAAGAAGAGGGGGGGGGGCGGAGAAGGAAGGTGTGGGCAGGTGATGCACGACCCACCGGTGTCGCTGCTCCCACACACGTACACACACTCAAAGAAGATATAGTTCGGAGAATAAGAAAGAAAGCGGATGTGAGGTGGGGTAGGGGTAGGGGGGGGGAGTGAACGAATAAGTAAGAGAAATGGGCGAAGGGGCGGTGTAAAAAAAAAAGCAAGAAAGACGTGAAGGTTTATGTTGCATACGTATCCATCGG
Source organism: Borovskyia barvae (assembly GCA_030849085.1). Classification (NCBI taxonomy): domain Eukaryota; phylum Euglenozoa; class Kinetoplastea; order Trypanosomatida; family Trypanosomatidae; genus Borovskyia; species Borovskyia barvae. Next base: position 67,971 of record JASAOM010001125.1, on the reverse strand, counting down.
AATGTGTACCGCATGACGCAGCGAAAAAGGGAACGTTCGCTTTATCCTGTCTGCCTTTGGAGGTTGGAAAAAGGGGGGAAGGAGGAGGTGGAACACATGGAGGTGCATTTCCTTCCTCCAAAGCGGCGTATCCCATTCCTCCTCCTCGGATCGTTAGCGCAAGAAGCCCCCCCCCCCCCGCAAACATGTACTCTGCACGGTAAAGGAGAAGTAGCACAATGGAATCTAACGAAATATATATATAAATGCTCAATTCTTTTTTCTTTTCTACGACTTCTGAGCGTGCGCTGCGTTTGCCGACTTACATATACGGATGCGGTTATTATGTGGGGCGGGGTGGGTGTTATCCTCCAACGATATTTTGCCCCACCCCGCCCTCACCCCCACCGCTCTTCGGACACACGCTCACCCTAACAGTCTCGACCCCCCTCCCCCCGCTCCGCCCCGCCCCCATACAACCCAAAGACAGAGAGGCTCTTGGTGCATGCGGCAGCGCCTTCTCGAGTTAGTGAACTGGATTGAGAGAGAGGCAGGAAAGGGAAGGGGGCCGTACTTAGGAGCTCCAGCACGGAGGAGGAGGGGGGGAGGGAAGGGGTAGAAAGACGGGGACGTGTAGTCAAGACACCTCCATGCCCCCCCCCCCCCCACCACCACCACCATAACCCCGATCCGCTTTTTTATCGCCCTCTCCGCCTTTCCCAATCATTTCGAGTGCCTCTCACTCCATTATCTATCTATCCTCATATGTATCTCTATAGGCATCTATTGTCAACTCTGTGTGGGAAGGAGTGCTCCACAGAGAGGGAGAGGAGGAGGTAGTCACAACCAACGGAAACGCAAAACGAAAGGGACGTGAGGGATGGAAGCTACGTCTTTCTCTTGACCCGCCTTCACAAACCCTCTGTCTTTCGCCCACCAACCCCGTGCTCACACGATCAGCACAGACATAGACTAACATTCACAAAAGAGTGCTCAAAGATGCAGAAGCGGGAAAATAAAAAAAGTTAATATGTGAGGACGCTTCTCGTCTTCTCCAGACTCTGATGCGTATCGTTCAGCCATCCCCCCCCTCTCTCCTCCGCATCTTCTCCCACACTTCCCTGACTTTCACTTTTCCTCCTTCGATCTGGATATCGCAGTAGAAGAAGAGAGGGGGCAAAGTGGCAATATACATATATATACATATGCATGTGTACAGATATTCCTTGGAAAGATCTTTGTGCAAGGCTCCGGAGACAACAGCAGCAAAAAAAAGCAGCGTTGTGAAACACACACACACACACACACAGTGAACTTCAGCGCCATGAAATCCGCTCACACGAAAGGAACAAAAAATAATGTAGAGTACAATGACTTCTGTTCGGAAGAGAAATAAGAAGTGGGAGGACAGCGACGGAAGGGGTCTTCATGAAAATGTGGTGACTTCGCACACACGCACAACTGTATAGGTATACGTATATACGAAACAGGAGAGAGGGAGGGGGGGAGGGCTCCACCAGGAGGACCTTGAAACGAGGATAAGGGTGCGAAGAAGGGGGAGGGGGGATAACCTCAGGAGAGGCCCAACGGCTTTTTGGCTGAGGCTTCTCAATTTGAAGGTCCCGACTCCTCATCCCTCTGCGATCTCTGCATTTTTCTGGTGTGTGTGTGTGTGTGTGTGTGCGAATTGGATCCTGCTACAACTCAAACAGGTGCCGCGACAGGAGAAGGAACAGCGCCTGACATGTTGCAGCACAACACAGTGGCATCGTTTCGGAAAAAAGCAGGAGGGGAAAAAGGGCACGTCTCTCCTCCTCCCTCCTCCATTTCTGTTCACGCTGCATGAGCCATCGGCCTTGCCTCTTTTTTTGTCTGCACATCGGCTCGTCCCCCCGCCCCCCTCTTCCATGTCCACTTACACGTTTACACCTCTCGTTTCTGCTCTACGCGGCCTCGTTAAAGTCAAGTGGGATGACAGCGTGGTCATCGTCAGCAATCACGACGGCCAGTTCTTTCTCTGAGGGAGAGGGCTGGTGATGGTGGAGTCGATACATCACAGACTCGGCTCCTGACCGTAGCTTCGTTGGTTCCGTCTCCGCACCCCGCACGAAAAGAACCCGATCAGGACTGAGCAGCAGTGCCGATCGACTCTGTTCTCGTCGAGTGGCTGCGGCCACTTCTGTAACAGCGGGTGAGGAGGGTGCTACCTCGACCTTTCCGGGAGATTGCCAGCTGGCGTCTTCCTTTTCAAGCGCCGCCTTCGGCTGAGAGAAGTTGCTGCCGTTATGAGGATTAGCCCATCGCTCCCCAAGACGCTGCTCGCTCGGCGAGGTGGAGAGACGAGTAACGAAGCGCGGTGCCGTTTTTGGCGTCACCGAATCGCCCATCGCCACGCCGATGACGCCGCTCACACTTCGAGGGTGGCTGTCCCGCTGGTGAGATCTGCCGCGGGAAGCTACAGCAGCTGCACCAACAGAAGTGCCCATGCCGTCCCCTGGGGGCTGAAGAAACCCTTGCCGGCTGTGAGAGGGGAGGCCCTGGGTGAAGGCTAGATGGGCTCCGGGCGGCGGCGGCATCAAGGAGGAGGTCATCATCGCTTTCCCGATCGGCAGTTGCCCATAAAACGCGGGTGGGATGATGGGTCCACCAAAAAAAAAAGGCGGTACCGTTGGTGCGTTACATACCACAGGAGAGCACCACTGCTGCTGCTGCTGTAGCTGAGATGGTGACGGCGGCAGCATCGGTCCCATCCCAGCAGCGATGTTCGTGAAATGGCCATACGGTGGCCCCTGCGTCGGGGCTCCCATCGGGGAGGACATCGTCGGTGCGGCCACAGCAGACGCGCCGAGCGAATGGCCACATTGGCTGCAACAAAGTGGGATGTGTGGGACCTCCGACGTAGCTGGTCCTGTGGTGCTCGGCATCCACAAGCCGGGCGTGAGCAGTGGAAACGGGGGCGGTGATGCGAAATTGAGTGCCGCAGACCCTTGACATCCATCGGGAAGGGTACCCCATATAGAGCGGTGCGGCTCGGATGGCAAGGACGCATGCGGTGGACTTACAGACAGCCCCAGGGCGAAGCCATCCGATACGCCTGAGGCGACAGGAGAAAATGTCCCCGCCTTCTCGGTGCGGGTCTGCGGCAGTGCAGTGCTCCAGGGCTCGACATCTCGAACTCGCTGCTGGGACGGGGTTAGTTCATACCGTTGCGAGGATGAGGGAGGTGGGGCTTGAGAGGGAGGCAAAACTGTTGTGGACAGCTCCGGCCGACGCGGGCTCGGAGATGGCGCCGCTGCACGGTGGGACGCTGCGGGCTTGGCAGAATCATCCAGATTCGCCGCAGTCGCAGCAGCTATGCTTGCGTTGGTGTCAATGTGATGCTGTTGCAGCTGCTGTAGAGGAGAATTCGAGTTTTGCTGCTTCTCTAGCTGTGCCTGTTGACGCTGCAGCAGTGCCGCCGAGGGAGCGATGTGGATCTTGATACCCGCCTCTAGTGGACTGATGTCTGTGCCCTTCGTTAACGATGAAGCGCTTTGCGGTACAACGCTGCGGACCGACTCGTAGCAGTCGTCACGCCGCAAGATACATCGCAAGTCTTCCTCCACCGGGATGGTCCGCGGAACCGTGTCCAGTGTCTGCACGCGTTGGAGCGTGTCAAGGTCGATTCTGCGACGGTCTTCCCGCGGCGTCTCCTGAAAGGCCTCACTCACCCACTGCAGCCGCTGCTCCTCCAACACTCTCGCTCGGGTTGCAGGATCGTCCTCGCCGTCGATGAAAACGTAGTCGAACATGTGCAGCGCACGACGCCACTTGCGCAGCTGGATGTCCCAGCATCGTTTGCTGCCCTGCACAATGGGTGGTGGAGAGAGTGGCAGGAGGCCACCACTCTTCAAGAGAGGATCATGCGCGATCAAGCGCTCCATGTTGGCGTACCCTTCCGTCACGTACCCGAATTGAACTTGCTTCTCGCGCTGACTGCGTCGGCGATCCTCGTCGGGCGAGTTTCCCGACGGGGACGGTCGGCGGCGGCGGGTGTTGTCGCCCCTGCCATGCGGAGAAGCCCCAGCCGCCGAGCGAGAAGAGACTTGCCGCCAGTTGGGGGGGCTACTCTTGTCCCGCTCCCACTCACGCACTCCACCGTATCGTGCGCCTTCGTTCGGCTGCGGTGCGGGACGAGAGAGGTGGTTTGGCGACACCGCGGACAGCTCTTGCCGCCCTGAGCGGGTGAAGCGACGAGCAGCCTCAGGGGATTCGGTCGCCGAGGGGGGTGCCGTAGTCCTCGGAAGTCGAGGGGCCGGTGACTGAGACGCACTGCCCTCCCGAAGTCCCCATTTAATTGCGGATGCCGGAGCTTGACCAACCCGTATTGCACAGCCCCCCACGATGCCTTCGATTTCATCGCGCGAAGGGCGCTGGGGAGTGAAGAGCGCAGACGGGCGCATGGTCTGTTGTTTTTATGAGGGAAAGAGGAGGGAGGAGGGGGGGGGGTCGGTGGGCGGAGTACCGTTGCCGATGCAGGATCTCACACCTTTGAGGCGGACTTCCACCAGTATACTATGGGGGAGGAACGGGACGGCAACGCCAGCGCGCACTTACACCGAAGAGGAGAAGGGAGGGGAGGAGAGGGGGGAGGGGTCTATCTATGACAATGGGAGAGAGGGAAGAAAAGACGCGCAAAGGGAACCATATATATATATATATATAAAGATATCTATACAGATTGAAGCTGCGATGGTGTGGGAGGCAGTGGAGAGCGGAGGGGGTCCGTGCTCAAGGAGCCGTCTATGTGGGATGTGCTGTGGATGTGAGAGATGAGAGAGATGTTCATATATGCATATATATATATATATATGTCCGCGGAAACGGCGAGCACGGGTGGTGATCTATCCTACCTGTTCACTCCGACGAGGGTTTACAAAAAAAAAAGAATGAGGAGGGTAGAATACCGAAGAGCGATTGTGAATGTCGAGGTGCTTCCCTTCGTGTTGAAACTCCCGCCCCCTCACGTAAAGCGTCACAACACACAACACACACAGAAAAAGAAATCGAGGGAAGGGAAAAGAGGAGGAAGGGGGGGAAGAGAGAGAGAGAGAGAGAGAGAGACGTACGGGAGATAAGTAATTCCTTGCCCCCCGTAGTGCCTCCTCCGCGAGCTACTGAGATAAGGTGACACGTGTTGTGTCTCAAGGTGTTTCTCTGCGTGCACCTGTGCTTCTAATGATATATATATATATATATATTTATGTATGCGTGTATGTTGGTGCTGTGCAAAGGAAGTTGTTTAAGGGACAGACGGCAACCTCACCCCTCAAAAGCGGAGGAGAAACGAAGAACGGGAGAGGCAACAGTGACGGTACAATGGAAGAGCTCTCTGAGCTGGCCCCATATATATATATATATATAGATGTAGAGAGAGCGACGCGAAACAAACGATAAGGATTATACAAAAATTAAAGAAGGAAGGGTGTCGGTGTCCCAAAGGATCGTGTTTGTGTGTACGTCAGCGTCGCTCTGTTTTGGGGCGTGCTCGATTGAGAGAGAGAGGGGGTGGAAGGGGGTGACCGAACTCTCAAAAAAAAAAAGCGAGCAAGTGCATGGAAAAAGGAAGAGCATGGAGAAAGGAAGAGCATGGAGAAAGGAAGAGCATGGAAAAAGGAAGTGCATGGAGAAAAATCGGAATCCACTTTACCCCTTCATGCTTTTACGTAGCTACACGCGTGTGCATGGGGATGTGTGTAGCCGGTGGAGAGAGCGAAAAAGGCGCTCTGCACGAGAGTTGCGAAAGGTAACGTTGAGGAGAACAAAGCAGATGCCCTCTTACGTTCTCGATTTGCGTTGCCCCTCCTCCTATTCCTTTTCACCCTTCAAATGGGAAACGAGGGGCAGTTGCTCTTTGCTCGCACCAAGCGGGGTATGTGCCAACGTCCAGGATTCGTTTTGTTTTTCGTCGTTCCACAAGGGGATAAATGAGTAGATGCGACTGTGGCGCACCGGGTGCATCTGGTGTATTTTCACCCGATGCATCCCTTCTCTCTCTCTCTCTCTCTATCCCCCCTCCCTTTCGTCTCATTTCTGACACACATACACACCTACGCCCTTCCTGCATCACACAGCACATCCTATGGGGTTGGCGTCGCATCATGCAAAACTCCTTGGGGCGTTCCTGCCCGCGATGCACATGTGATGTCATGATGTGAGCGAAAGGGGGGAAGAAATTAAATGGTTTGGTTACCGTTTTTTCGACTTGCATAACTTATTTTTGGATCTCCCTCTCTTCTTTGTCTATCTCGCTCTTACACACACACACACACACACAGACACAGCATCGTCCAAGTGTCACTGTATATATATATATATATATGCATAGAGAGAGAGAGAGAGGAGGGGAGAGAGGGAGGAGTTCACTGGTGAATAGGTGCGCTTTTTGGTATTAAAAGGCAGAAGGGATATGGGCGGGGGGGGGAGGGAGGGAGGTGGAGGTGGAGGTGGAGAAACAAGAGTCCACATTGCCAACCCCCCTCTCACGCCTTCCCCTCTTGATGGCGTCACCCCCTCCCCCACTCCACCTTCACCTTTACCCCTTTGCTCCCATCCCCCATGTGCGTCCTCTTTCCCTACCGTCGACGTCCCTCCCTCCCTTCCCCCTACACCTGTGCAGTTCCACACAGGCACAGGCACACGTTGATGTCCCCCGCTCAACACCGGAAGAGGCACTTTCCCCACCCACTCACCCCTCAAACCTACTGGAAAGTCATGAGGGTGCAGGGGAGGGAAGGAGAAGGAGGAGACGTAGTCGGGGGGGGGGGGAAGGCCTTATACAGAGGAAGAAAAGAAAGGCACAAGGCGCGAAAAAGAAATGAAAATATCAAGACGGGGAAAATAGGAAGAGGGGAGAGGGAAAACAAAACAAAATGAAAAGAACTGTCGACCGTGAGAGTCGACAACACACGGAGCGAGAGAAAGAGGTAGAGGGACAGATAGGGAGCCCTTCCCATGAATAAAACCCGAAGCTTTTCCCTTAAAGCAGAGGGAGGGAGGGGTAGAAAATGATGGGCGGATAGGGAAGATGAGAGGGAGACGGATGGTGAGAGGAATGAGACGCGTTCTCCTCCTGCCCCACAAAAAATGCCGAGAGCATCTCTAATGGTCTCCATGCTGACTTCCTCCGTTTCTCCTACCCTCCGGCTCGCACTCCCGTCTCTCTCCCTCAGGTCCACATCAACACACAGCACGCGAGCACACACACTCGTCCTACAAGCATCGAGGGATACTTCAATGGCTCTGTGTCTGCCCGCTTACATGGGAAAGAGATCAAGAAGGGGTGGAGGAAGAGGTGAGGAGCGACCTCAAAGCTGTATCGCCTTTATTGCGCAAACCTCCCAACACGGCCGAGCCCTCTTATCTTCCCCCTCTCCTCGCCGATACCTGCGAGACGGACGTGGGCACGAAACCTTACCTTCCTCTTCGTGCAGCGATCTCACAACCTCCTCTGGCGTGTCTTCCCTCTACGGCTCCCTTTGGTATTTTTATTCTTTCCCCATGAATGCAACCCTCTACATCTGACCGCAGGCCGAAACGCGAATGGGCTGCGACGTCGAACCGGAGCGGCTCCCGACAGCCTCCATCGCCTTCACCGTGCTGTACCCATCCAGGACCTGGCCGAACACGACGTGCTTGCCGTCGAGCCAGCTCGTGGGGGCCGTGCAGAGGAAGAACTGGGAGCCGTTCGTGTTGGGGCCCGCGTTCGCCATCGACAGCGTGCCAGGGCCGAAGTGCTTGCCCGCCTTCCCGGCAAAGGACTCGTCCGCAAACTTGGCGCCATAGATCGACTTGCCGCCCGTACCGTTGCCGTTGGTGAAGTCACCGCCCTGGCACATGAAGTCCGGGATGATGCGGTGGAACGGGGAGTTGGCGTAGCCGAAGCCCTTCTCGCCGGTGCACAGGGCACGGAAGTTCTCGGCCGTCTTGGGCACGGCATCCGCGAAGAGCTCCATCGTGATGCGACCAGCGGGCTTACCACCGATCTCGATGTCCATCCAAACCTTAGGGTTGGAGGCGATGGTGGGGTACTGCGGCTTGTAGGACATGCTTCAGAGAGTGGCTTTGAAGAGGGTTGGGCGACGAGTGTCTGTGGGTGGTGCTAAAGGAGAGTAGCTATGAGAGAGATATCGCTTTTGAATAAGAGAGATATGGAAGAAAGGAGAGCGTGAAAACCCTTCGAAGATGAGAGGAGGGATATATACATATATATATATAGAGAGAGAGAGAGATGGTGCGAAAGTACAGGGAGGAGGAGAGGCGAGGTGGAAGATGAGGGAGGGGGAGGGAGGAAGGTGAGCCCGTGGCATCGATGTGTATAACCCTCCGACTACAGAAAAGAGCATGAGCTGTCAGAGAGGACGGTCATTCACTTTACTATTCCCAATACGGTGGGCGGACGCCAACGATCTTCCCTCTTGGAGGGATGAGGAGAGAAAACGGACGTGCCCCCCTATTCTCCTCTCTCTTTCCCTGATGTGCATCTCTCCCTTCTCCTGGCTAAAAGCTTCCTGTTTCGCTACGCTTCCCCACCTTTTCGTCTTGAGAGATGGAGCAAGAAAAAAGATAGCCACCCTCCTCCTCCTCAGGGATGTTCAGCGAGATCGACCGCGAGATGCGTAACATGAGAGAGGGGCGCACGGAGAAAGAGATCGAAAGGGCGAGTTCGGTGTCACTATTCTGGCCTTCTCCGCTGCTACACAACATCTCATCCCCCACCCCGCCCCACCCCTGCTCAGCACCAAGGCAAAAGAGGAGGAGAGGGGGTGCCTCCTCCACCGATGGATTCCTTTTGTGCATGACGAGAGAGCGTCGGGGCAAAGAGGAAGTTGAGAGCGGAGAAAAAGTAGGGGGAGGGGGGGGGAGAGAGGACCTCCATGACCCTCTCACGGCAGATCGTGAGAGAGACCGGAGCCGTAACGGAGAATCGAAAACGATCCTCTACTGCCGCTTCTTGGCATCGAACGTCGCTGGCTCCCCTTGCCGTCCGCTACTGTGAGGATCAATGAGCAACAAGCTTCCACGACTACCTCTGGCGGCCAGCTGGGCTAAGGCGGCTGCCGTCAGCGCCGGATTATGAGCTTTCGATGCCACCGAAGAGGCATCAGCATCCAGGTCGAACTTTCGAAGACCCCAAACGCCCAGGGCGATCCCCACGCCGTTGAGGAACACCAGCCATAGATGATGGACCGAGGTAAACAGGGCGCTGGACGCCACCGGCAGGCCGTCCGGGGGGTAAGGCATCCCGCCACTCTCCGTCTCGGTAGCGGAGCTCACGGTGATGGTGGTGAACACGTCGACCAACGTCTCCAACACGGTCCATACCAGCTCGCCGAATGAGAGTCCTTCGGAGGAGCGCGCCGCGCGGCAAGTGCCGGCATCTCCCGCACCCTTTCTGATGTGGGCCGCGTCATCCGCAGCTTCAGCCCCATGCGGCGCACCGCGGCCGATCGATGCGGCAGCCCCTGCAGCGGCAATGGCGTCATCGCTGTAATCCGCATTGAGCCTGTAGGGGATCGACACCGCCTCTTGCTGGCGTCCCGCTGCGGCGCTATCGGTGGAATGGAGGAGGCTCGTACCGGGCTGCTCCAACCTCCGCTGCAGTAGAACAGCTCCATAAAACAAGACGTAGATAAGCCCACACGTCACCAAGAGCGTACAGCCTATCGCCATCCGTAAGTTAGACTTGTTCCCGAGGAGGAGCAGTCCCAGACAGACGAGATGGAAGATGTGGAAAAGCAGAACGACGATGCATTCAGCCACACCGGAGTCCTCGAACGCGATGGCGGTCGTTCCCATAATCTCGTCTGTCGCGGACTCTGCCTCTGCGTGACCGTCGAACAAGAGGCGATGCAAATCCCACTGACTGCAGAGGTAAATTGCAGTGAGAACAACCATGAAGGCGGTGTAAGCTATCAAGCAAACCCGGCAACGTGTTCGAGATGACGCCATGCTTTTTTTGCTTCGATGGAGAGCTTTCCAAAGAAAAAAGAGGAGAATTCGATATAGTAGGGTGAGAAGCGATACACCGCTACGACGCAGGAGGACCTCACAGGGATCGGGGAAGGGGAGAGAAGATAGGAAGGAGAAGATATGCCTATATATATATATATACACACATATACATGCGCGGAGGTAACGATGAGACGGTAAGTGCGTATCCCTCTCGTCCTGCTCTTGATGAGGCCGAACGTCATCCATTAGGATGGCCCGGTGACGGTGAGGAAGTGATGACACGCACCGTGAGCGAGAGGCTACAGAACACAGGATGCTTCACTTTGCTCACCCTTCCCAAGGTGACCCCAGAGCAAAACGTAAAGAAGGGGAAAGGGAGGGAGGAAGGAAGGAGAAGATCGCTGTGTTTGACACACGCTTTTCCCAATGCATCCATCGGTTAGTCGTTCAGCAGATCACCTCACAGTTTCTGCCCCCTTCCCCTCCTTCCCAAAATACCAAAGCAGAGAGAGGAGCCAGCTTTTTCCCTCCCAAGCCTTCAACCCATGTCCGGACATGAGCTTTCCCTCCTTACTGATCACCGCCACTTCGCGTCACCTCAGTGCTGTTGTTATTGTTTGACGATTCTCTCGGTTGTGAGGAGGATATCATCAGCGCGGATGTGTGTGGGTGTACTTCGGTTGGTGAAAGGAGGAGGAATAAAAAGAAGGGAGACCAAAGGGGGCAGTTAACACAATCACAAAAGGCTCTCGGTTGCTGTATTCTCCTCTTCAAGTAGCACCTACTCTCCTCATGCACCCTTCCCCCCTCGCTCTCCCTCTGTCCCTCCAAAAATATAAACACTTTCATCGGCACCCAGCGCGAAGCACTGCCGGGTAGCGAAAGAGCTCAGAATGGCCTCCGCCCCCTCCTCCCTTTTCAGCCCGACCGACACGCTTGAACGCACCCGCGGAGATCACCTGCGAGCACCGTCCACCTCGACGGTGCTCATGACTTCCCCCCTTCCATCTTTCTCTTCTCTTCCGCGATCCCAGCACTCTCTCCTGTGGACCCCACAAAGACACGTCCTCAGCAAAGGAAAAGAATGGTGAAGGTCAAGTAGGAGAGGAATTTTCCGAAACCATGAAGAGAACAAAGAGAGAGGAGAGGGTAAGGAAGTGGAGAGCAACAGTGCAGGTGTACCAGACAGCGACCATGGCCACATCCCCGCTGCTGCTTAGCCCAGGCGGCATCAAGAAAGAAAGAAGAGTGTTGTTTCCGCCTCTACGATGCATACCAACAGACACACACACACAGAGAGAGAGAGAGAGAGAGCGAGAGAGAACATCGCGGTCGTCTCTCCCTCTCCTCTTTCACATGACTCTCTTGCCCTGATGCACACACACACACACACACACCTTTCTTCACGATATCTGAGCTTGTGGCTTGTTGTCTGGTGTATCCTCGGTACCTTTAATTTGCTTGAACTCGATCGAGACCGGCGAGTCCAGCTCCACCACCGCTACCTTGTAATCGGGCATGGTCTTGATCTCACCTACTTCGTTCTTGAAGCGACGCCCACGCACGTTGCGCACCCCGATACGGACGATGTTGTCGATGTGATAAATGTTCTTCAAGTAGTTCACCAGCTCTTGCTTAGACATGTCCTGTGGAACGTGGAATACCGGGCGTGTCGTCTCGTTGTTCAACACGCTGTCCAGTACGAGCCGCACCTCAACGTCAGGAAAGTAGCGGCGAAAGAAGTACGGGAAGTACTCTGGCGATCGCCGCAGCCCAGTGGGAGGAGGCCGTTGATGTGGCCATCCCCACTCCTCCGCCTTGCGGTTCACCAGCCCAATTTTGCCTGCGATGGGATTCCACAGGCGGGTGCGGCCGTAGTAATTGTTCACCGCCGGCTCCGGGAACGGCCGCGGGTCTGGGATGACGCTGTGGTTGTACTCCCACGTTGACCAGCCCTTATGCAGGCGGCCCATGCGGTGCCGCCAGAGATTGATGCCCTGGTTCACGAGTGGCTTGTAAAAGCGACCACGTTTGGCGGTGAGGATCACGGGCGATGTAGCGTTGGAGCTGCTGCTGCCGCCGCTGCATGCGAGGTCGCACGAACGTGAGCTTAGCCCAGAAAGGACAGCGACGTTAGCCGCCGCTCCCCCAAGGGTGCCCCTGAGCGCTCCAAATCGCTTCATCGCAGAAAGTTCTTCGCCGGGAATGGAGGGCAGACGGGGGAGGGAAGAGAGAAGAAGGAAGGGAAAAGGAATGATGTGGGGCGAGGGAGAGGTGCGCCGTATCGCACCTTTGTCGATCGCCTCGCTTCCTTCGAAATCAAAGACGCTGGCATCATTATCCAAAATAAAACAGGGGAAATCGGGGGGGGGGTGAAGGAGGAGAGGAGCGTGCTCTGCTGCGCATTCAGCGTCGCACTCTTGGAGAGATGCCAAAGGCGAGGAGGGGGGGGGGGGTTGAAGAAAACCCGACGGCCTCTGTGGGGAGGCATCATCGGTACTGCTCGCCGTCAGCTGTTTCCTCCTCCTCCCTTGGCTGCGCATGCGGCGCACCATGAGGAGACTCCCTTCCGCATATAAGGGAGCCGCACGCCAGGCAAGGGAAGGCAATCCTTTTGGCATGAGGAACAAGAGGAGCAAGTGGAGAAGATGGGGGAGAGGAGGGAAGGAGAGGAGGGGCCCTGAGTGTGAGCAGGGGCCGGCACAGATACGCATCGATGGACTTTCAACAAGATGCTACGAGTGATAACAAGAATCCCGCCGCATCAACAGTCCTTCTTGCCTTCCCTGTCGTTTCATGAGGAAGGGGGGGGGAGGGAGGAAGCAGAGGAGAGGAGGGAGCGGGGAAAGGAGCAGCTTGAACCCCAAAGGGCATACCGTGGGCGGGTGCGCCAGTACTCATCGCCGCCGCCCTTTCCCTCCCCCCCCTCTCCACATCTCTTTCTCTCCCATCACCACCACCACGAGCGAAAAAAAAAGATGATATCCCAATAAAAAGGCCCATACACGCTGCACCGACCTGCGAGAGGCACCCGCTGTGAGCGGCCTTCCCCCCTCTCTTCCCGCGACGGTGGCAATCCTCACCACCCGATGGCACTACACCGCGTCGTTCAACATCAAGCGGGAGAGCATCTCAAATGTTGTCTTCTGTTTCGCGCGACTGGCCTCTTGCGTGTCTTTCACCTGCCGCCTCGCCCCCTCCAGCTCTACCTGCAGTTTCGCACACTGCTCGTTGGCGGCGGTATTGGAGGTGGACAAGCGGAGGTATGCTTCATGCAAATGCACGAGCTGCTCTCGAGCCATAGTGAGGGCGTGCACTAACGCCTTCTTCTCCAGTTCGTATTGATGTGCTTCGGCGTTACGCGTGGCAAGTAATTCGGAAAGCTCGCGTTGTTTTCGTTCGAGGTCTGGGACCTGTATTTCCTCTCGTTGCGTAACGTCAGCGAGCCGTCGATTCGCTTCCGCCAACTCGGACTTCAAGCGCGCTACACTCGATTGCGCCGCCTCAAGGTGATCATGACTCACACAGTTCATCTCGCTTGACCGATTTTGCTGTGCTGTAAGAGCGTCTACCGCCTCCTCGAGCTCAGCGATGCGGCGGCGCTTCTCATTCAGCTTCGCCCGCGCCTCCTCCTCTAATGTGTCGAAGGCGGCATCCTTCTTTTCCAAGTCGTCGCGCAAGGTATGCAGTGTGCGGAGAAGGTTCTCCTTCTCTTTGTCCGCCACATCAGAAACCGAACGCAGCCGCGCTACCATCGCCATCTTTTCCTCCTCGAGCGCCTCCACGCGGGTGAGGAGGCGCGTGTTTTCTGCGGCTAAACTTTCCTGGGTGGCAGCTGAAACGTGAAGCGCCGTTTCAACTTTTTGTAGCTGTGCTTCTACGCGGGCGCAGGAGGACTTCCAGTAGGCGGATACGAGATTGTCCCCCTGGCTGGCAGGTGGCACCGTGAGGTCGTTCTCGTTGACCTTCTCTGCCGCAACTATCATTGGTAGATCGCGCGATAAGACGCCGCCGTGATCCATGAAGGGCTGGGAAGGAGACAGTGTAGGAGGAGCAAGAGGAGGGTGGATCGGTGTAGCGACTAGGGCGTTACCTTCCTCGAAGATCTCTTCATGCTCCTTTGTCGCCGTAGCTGTAACCCGTTTCGCCTCGTCCGGGATGCACCGAGAGTTACCGCCACCCAGGGCAGGTGGTGTCCCTGGCAGAGCAGCTTCCACCTCCATCAAGGCGGCGTCAGGAGCGGCTGCCGGTGCCGCGTCTGGGTTCCTCGGCGTGAGCTTCTCGTCAGACAGTCCTCCTCTCCGCAGCACGGAGGTCTCACGGGTTGCATGGCACAGGGCCTCCTTGTACTGGAGGATACGGGTGTGCCATGTCGCCTGTTTTCTCTCCAACTCTTCTCGTGCCTGCCTCTCGCGGTAGGCATCTTTCAAGACCATATCCACCTGCACCTGCGCTGCTGCGCGGAAGAAGAGTCGAGAGATACGGGCGAGCGAGCTTGCCGCCGTCCATTCCACCGCCTGGCGAGCGCCCGCCTCGGCAAGTAGGAAGCCGGTCCGCGCCGCCCATTCCCGTCGCAACACCACACCGTGGGCTCGTATTGTTTGTATCTCCTCCTCCATGACCTGGTTCTGCCTTTCCAAGGTTGCTACCTGCGCTGTTCTCACGGAGACTGTGTGACGGAGTTGGACAGCGTCGTCCTCCGCACGCTTCACCTGCACCTCCCAGGACGCTGCCATCTCTGACAGAGCCCTGCTGCTGCGCTGCTCTGACTCTTCAAGCCGGCGAGTCCACTCTTGCTTCACCGACTCCACTGCCTTGTTCAGCTGCGCCTGCTCCTTGCGCTGGAGAATATGTGTCTCCTCGCCCCGCCGCGCCAGCTCATCCTTGAGCGCAGACACCTGACAACGCAGCTGATGTTCCTGAACCCGCGCCTCCCGCTGACTCTCTACGTACTGCGTGCGCGTCAGATCCAGGTGCCGGCGGAGTTCAGCAATGGTAGTCGACCGGAGTTTGAGCTGTTCTTGCAGATGCTCCACTTCATCCGCGAGCTGCGCTTCGCGCGAAACCGACGCGGATGATGTCAGCGCGTCTGTACAGGTTCCACGGGATACCTGTTTCGGTTTCCATGGCAGAGTTAAGGCGGGTTCGACCTTGCTGCACAGACGGTACACCCCACGAGCCGTCTTCCGCTGCTGGGAAGCCGTACTGGGTTCCCCGCATGTCTCTGGGGATGGGGCACTGGACGCAGTCATCGCGCTAGCAGGAGTGGGTGTGCTGGAGTCGGCAACATCTACCACAGACGGTGATGCACCAGAGGCGTGGATACTCTTTCCACTGGACGATGTGGGCGTGTGCTCGTCACTAAGTCCAGATTCCACCACCGACGCCGCCGACGACGGCGACGCTGCATCTGTCGCAACGCGCTCAAAGCGCAGTCGGCGTACGTGTGGTGCCACCGAGGGGGACAACTTCTCCCCGTCCTCCAGCGGTTGTGGCCTCCCTGTTGAAGGCGAAGTCGCTGATCCCGGCGAAGACGCTGCAGCGGCGAGAGGTGAACCGCGCGTAGATGAACTAGAGGATACGCGTCGCCTCAAGGAAGCGCGTCGTGGCTTTGCTGCTACAACGTTACTGTGATGCTGGCGCTGCAGTGGACCAATCGTACCGGTCGTGGGGGACGCCTTTTCCACTCGGCCTTGTTGCGGGTGGGGCGGTGCTGCCGAGACAGATGGAAGGATGGCTGGGGATTCGTCGAGGACGGTGACAGGGGGCCGTGCGACAACATCTCCCACCCACCCCTCGCCCTCCGCTGGCCCCTCGCGTCGGTGTCCTCGCGAAGCGTGGGACGGCAACGACACATCTGCCGAGGCAGATCGGCGGTCCTGCGGCAGGGAATCGCGTGCGCCGCGAAGCGCATCCCGCCGGCCGCGGGAGTTGAGCGGACGGCCGTGTCGGTGCCGCACTCGCTTCGTTGGAGGTGGGAAGGTCGAGGACGAGGATAACGAGGAGGAAGAAGACGACGATCTCAGGCGTGGCAGCGGCTGGCTGAGCAGGCGAGCGAACGCCACGTTCTCTGATAGCCGATCATCATCAACAGTGCCGTCGGGGTTTACGCCTGAGACTTTCCGCGCTGTCGCCTTCTCTCGGGAAGAGCTGGGTGTAACCACATCGTTTACGCCACCCAAGGGTCTTAGTTGGGCGATGCTTCGAGCCGCATCAGCGCCTACGATGCCAGATAGATCCTCTTCCCCTCCGACTCCTCCCGCGCTTGCCTCCTCTGGCTGCCGCTCACGCTGCTGCTGCTGTATCAATTGTAGGGGATCCACACCGTAGGAAATCCCGTTGACGACGAGGAGATGTGGGAAGTAGGAGAGGAGACGCTCCACGTAGGGAGGCACTGCATCTCCTCGGCTGGAAGTAATCGCCCGAGGTGCGGGATCCTGCTGGCTCATCCTTCCCGTCGCTGCCGCGACCGAACTGCGATACGCACCTCTCTCTTCGGCTACCTTGTCGTGCATCTCCAATAGGGGGACATCACCCGAGAAACAGCAGGGGTTCTCCTGTATAGCCCAGTATGCTGGCACAGCTCCGTAATGATCACCCGGTGATGCCTCTGGCAGGTCACGCGAACCGACGGTACCCTGCCCCGCCACAGCACCGCTGTGTGAGGGTGCAGCTGGCGATGCTAGCCGCAGCTCCTGAACGTGCAAGCGATGCGGCTCCAGGGCACTCGCCAGCTCCTCCACGGTTGCAATGCGATTCGCACACAGGTCTATATATGCGAGTGGTGCGGTCGCCGGGACGGATTGTAATCCCGCTACGTCGCTGAGGTTGTTAAATCCTAGTGAAAGCCATTGCAGCGAGGGGAGTGAAGCGAAGGCGGTGGGCCCGAGTCGAGTGAGCTGGTTGCTAGAGAGGTTGAGGCGTTCGAGCCGGCCGAGACCGGCCCAGCATCCACACGGAATGTCGCTCAGTTCATTAGCGCTGAGATCTAGTTCCACGAGGTGGGTGAGGGTGCGCAGACATCCTTCCTCTAGAGCCTTGATATTATTCATGTGGACGCTGAGAAAGCGAAGGGACAACATCTCGGAAAGGTGCTGGATGTGGCGTAAGGAGAGAAGACCACGGCCACAGATAAAAAGGGAGCGAGTCTGACGCAGCTCGCGGAGGTCGCGACCCTCCTCTGCTGAGACCCGTGTGCTCAGAGGCGAGACGGTAGCGCTACCCCGCAAACGTGAGGCTTTCACAACAGCCAGTGTGTTCGAAGAACTTTCTCTTTCTTCGACTGTGCCGCTCGACAAGACTCCGACACGCGCATCTTCACCTGAGTTCTCGCGGTGCGCAACGCAGCGACGGTGACCTGCCGAGCCTCTTCTATTTTCCTCTTCATGAACCTCCTCTCGGACCGTAGTCGTCACCACGGTCGTTGTATGAGGGCCGTAGACCATGCTCTGGCGGGGTGGCAATGGGAGAGGGGACGGCGCCGTTGAGGAGGAGTGCTGCGCTCGCGCTGGGGAAGCATTTGGCCGCCCTGGGGAGTGACGAAGTCTCGCTCCTGGCCGCATACGTCAATCGTACTGACGCTCTGAGAAGTTCACGGGTCGTGTCAACAGGAGAGAAAGAGAAGGAGGGGAGGGGGGGGGAAGTGGGACTCTTAAGGGGTGATGACCCTTCCTTTTCCTTTTCCCCTCTTTACCGCTGTCGTCGTTAGTTTTCTAGTGGGTTTCTGCTGCTGCACCTCTGGCGATCCGAAAGTGTTGCCGCGCAAGCGAAGTTCTATGATGTGGACTGATCTATGTATTGAGGGTGGATCTACGCGAGCTTGATGGAGGCGGCCCCCCTTGGCGTTCACAAGGGGGAGAGGGAGAGGGAGAGGGGACGAGCTACGCTACCGTGTGAAAGACACACGTACCCACCACTTGCATATTAGTAGAGATCGAATGTATTGCAACGGGCTTGTATGGTTGTATAAGTGTATGTGCGAAACAGGGGGGGGGAGGAAGGAAGGAAGCAGGTAACGGTGGTGGAGCACCCCTAGCACCAATACGTGGTGAATTCGAGTTCGATAGAAGAAAAAGGGGCAAGGAGAGAGAGAGATGAAGACACGCGAAAAGGCAAAAGCCATCAAGACGGCCATGATGGGCAGGGAGGGAGGGAGAGTCCCCATGAGAAAAGGAGGGGGGCACCGCTTTGCCCCCCGACGCTCACCTCGCCGCCACTTCTACCGTACTCCCCCATCCCCCTCCTTTCTCATCTACCCTACCACCCAACGCACGATGAACATAAGAAGTGAAAGTGGGAGAACAAATTGGGCTACTGACCGCGTAGTAGACCGTTGGAGCCAAGACTGCAGCGAAAGAAGGAAAGGGTGCCCTTTCTACTCACTTTTGAAGCATCGTCGATTCGCACTTTCGCGACAAGGGGCGCCTCCCCTTTCCACGTCATAACCACACAATACCTTCCCCTCCGCTTGTACGCAATAACCTCGAAGCTTGCACGAACACAACCACATGCACGACGCCGCAAAGGCAAGCACAGCACTCACTACTTGTGCAAATCTACCGTGGACGCAGCTTCCTTTTCCTGCGTAGGGCGGCGTTCTCTCCTCCCCTCCTCCCCCCCCAGTCGCCCTCCCACACAAGGGCACGCCTCGGTAGGAGAGAGAGAGAGAGAAGGGGTGGAGGTAGCACAAGGAACGCATCACCACAAAACACCGCCGCTCACCGATTTGTCGTTCTCTCTCTCATTCCCGTGTTCCATTTGGAAAAAATATATGCGAGGGGAGCTCCCTTTTGTACCAGTTAGCCTACCATGGACTTCTTTCGCCCCCTTGCCCGCACCGCCTCCAGACGTCGCAGTGCCTCCCCTCCCTTCTTGGCATCAGCCACGCTGCGGTAGCCCTCCAGGATGAGGTCGCTGGCGAAGCTGGCGAGGTATGGATGGGTAGAGGCGATGGCACGTTCGAGGACGTAAAGATCCACCGCACACTCCTCCACGCTGTACTTCTCGGAGATGAGGCCGAAGTCCAACACCACGATGTCGTCAGCGGTGGGAAGATGAGATGATGGTGGAAGGGCAGGGGTCGCTGCCCCTGGAGATGCCGCTGTGCTTTCCCATGTACAGATGAAGTTCGATGTGGTGAGGTCGCCGTGCACGATGCCGGCACTATGGAGCCGTGCCACGACGACACCGAGGCTGCGCAGCAGCGCAGCGGTCACCGCCGATGGAGTACACGGCCTCGGTTCAACCAATAGATCAGTCGCAACTGGTGATGCAGCGGTATCCCCAGATGATGAGCCGTCTCGCAAGCTTGCGCCGGATGCTTGAGCCGCGTGCTCCTTATCGAGGGCCGCCTTCACCGTCAGACCTGACTCGAACGACATGAGAAGGACGGCGTTTGCATAGTTCGCACCCAGCAGTCGCGGGGCACGAATACTTTTCTTCAAACATCGCTCCAGCGCTCGTGCTTCATGCCGGGTCCGCTGAATGCGTAGGCGTTCGTCCAGAATCGGATTGCGATAGCGCTTCACAAAGCGGTGCTTGCACACGGCTGGGGCACCATAAAAGGTGCAGTGGTACACCTTGGATTCGGCGCCCTGAAAGAGAAGAGGCCCCATTGCAATCGAATGCCATCCTGGCTGGCCAGACCCGCACAAAGGCGGTGCGTCGCTGGGAGCGGCAGTCATGGCGACGGGCTTATCCCAACACACTTGTCGAAAAAAAAAGGGGAGAGAGGGGTTTTGTTTTTAAAGACTCACCGAGCGAAAGCGAAAGAGAAACAGAAAAGCAAAGCGTTCGTGGTCAGCGTAGAGCAGGATGTATGTCTGCACAGCGGCGAGAGAAGCATGCGCTCCCAAAGGCGTAGCAAAACACGAAAGGGCGCAGGGTGGAGCCGACCCACAAGCGGCAAGAGGCAGAGGAGGGGGCGCCCTCTCTCCATTCCTTTTATTTTCAAAACTTCGACCGCATTGTTGAGTCCTCGAGTGGAGGCTCTGTGTACGGTGAGAACACTCTCCCCACCACCGGTAGTCGACCCGGTAAAACCCATCACCCCGGAGCTTCGCTGGTATTTGAGTTTTTATCCCGACGGTGCCATTCGGAGGGAGAAAGCCCCATCGGCAAGGAGGGTATGAGGGTTGTTGGAAGTCGCAAAGGTGGGAAAGGGGAGAAGGAGGGGAGGGGAGGGTAGAGAAGGCGAGGGGTCTCGCTCAATGTACCTGCACTCCTCCGCTCCCTCCTCCTTCCCATCGACCTTGCCATGCCGTAAAGCAGAGTAGTCAACTTCAAAAGTGCCCCCAACGCGTTCTCTCCCCTTCCCCGACCGCCTTCTCGCCGTTTCACGCTACCTCGCCTCGTCCCTCACAGCGGTGCCTCCGTACCCCCCCCCTAACCTCTGCGCATGATGATACCCTCGCCCCCCGACGGAACCGTCAAATAGAGAGAAGTCACTCGTGCAACTCACCACCACCGCTACCACCCAACCGTCACTCCCTCCCTTGCTCGCGTGCCCCCCGGAAAGGTCGTGCGGCACTTCCCGCATGAGGCTCAGTACACCACACCATCACCTCCTCCTCCTCCTCCAACAGAAGAGGAGGCACACACTTTCTTCGCATCCAGAGCGACCAGACCACGCACCTCTTCGTCCACGTTGACCTCTTCCTCCCCGGCACACACTCACACACAGAAAGGCAATGCTCAGCGATCGTTTCACTTCTCTCCTTTGTTCTGCGTCCATTTCGTTGGAACTCTTGGTTCTTTCGCTTATCCCTCACTTCTTTTTTCTCCATTACCTCCCCTTTTCCCCGACACACGCACACACTGGCACACAAACACAAACATACGCTCGCACGCCTGCTCCTCTCTCTGTCCGGGGCACCATCATCACACACACATACCACATTCCTTCCGTCACCGTCCTCACACCATCTCAAATAATCCTTCTTCTTCGCCGCCTCCCCCCTTCCTTTTTTTTCCCCTTCAACGACTTGTTATCCATGCCATCCTTGCACTTACCTTCCTTCCCTACTGCTTCTCTCCTCCTGCATCCCCAAACCCCACTCCTAACGCCTCGTCGAAATGGTTTGCATCAGCGTAGGACAGCAGTGCGTGACCTCATGCTCAATACCAAGGTGGCAGACACGCTCTCCCTAACATACACCCCTCACTCTCAGACACCGCCTCTCTCAGAAAGCACGCACACACACACACACACACCGCCAGCCATCGACGAATCCTTCTCTTTTGCTCTTTCGGGGGGTTCCCTCTCCCTTCCCCTCCCGCCCTCTCATTTCTCCTCTCCCGGCGACACGACCACCTGCACCTTCCTCGCCCTTTTCGAATCGACGCACCACCAGCCCACAAGGGCTCTCCACCAAAAAGCTGCCAAGACAAGCAAACACCCCTATAGCGATAGATGGCCGTGGAGAACTACAAGGCGGAATGCGAAAAGAGAGGAGAAAGCAAAAAGGAAAGGAGAGAGACGTGTATCCAGCAAAGGAGAGTAGGAAAAGAGGGGAGAGAATATCATGAAAAGATGGACGCGTGGAGAAACCTGGGTGTGGAGCAGCGTTCCTGCATCGAGAAGAAGATATCCTTTTGCAGAGGGGGGTAGGTGTGGAGGCATGTGGTTGGCCGTTCCAGCTTACTGCCCCTTCCTCTCAGCCTCCCCTCTGCCCCCCTGTCAAATCACCTCCTCCACCCCACCTGCACCGAGTCTATCCTTCTCCTCCCCCTTCCTCCCCCTTTCCAGGGATTCGACCGCTCACTTCCCGCCCACCCACCACTTATCCTCTTCCCTCCGTCTTCTCTTCGACGACCCTCCGCAACCGTGGCGACCGAAGGAAGAAAAATGTGAAGGAAAAGACACGAACAGAGAAGATGTGGGGATGGTGGGGTGGGGAGATGCTGCAGAAGACGGAGGAAGAGGGAGAGAGACGGGCAGAGGAAAGAGGGAGTTCCCGCAGACATGATAAGAAGAGAGCGTCACAGGGGAAGGGAGAGAAGAAGAGAGATCTCCGGAATAAAAGGAACTTCACATGAGGACCAACGTCTCGCGCACTCGTCGCTCGTAACGCACCCGCGCCACCGCGTGGCGATGCGCCTGGAGAAGGAGAAGGAGAAGGAAGGGAGGAGGTTGGGGGGAGAATTGAAGGATGAGCAAACACCGTAGATGGCCGGATTGAAAACCATAATGTTTCCGGTGTGCAACTACCGTGGGCCGGAAGAACAGCGACAAGGGAAAAGATGAAAGGAGAGAGAAATAGAGGGGGGCGGGGATAGCACCGACGGCACGACACCACCAGCCAAGAGGCTGCGCAGCGAAAACGAAACAAGAAGAAGAGGTGGAACGGAGGGAGAAGGCAAGGAAAGCAACAGAAGGAAGCGGCCTATGTCCCCATGACACCATCGAGAGAGGTAGAGCCCCAAGCGAAGAAGGCGATGCATCACAGGACGACCTAACGGACAGCCATATATATACATATATACAGAGAGAGAGGTTATGTACAGGTACGTCGTTGTGTGCGCGCATATGCGCGGTGGAGTGTCATGACGACAGATTCGAGAACCAAGAGGACCACTAAAACAACCTTCACAACCACAAAAGCGAAAAAAGAGGGGCCAAGAGGGGAATAAGGGGGGAGGACGACGCGTCACATGGGAGGAGGAGGAGGAACGATCAGCAACCACAAATATATTCTCCTGCCTGGGCTTGCACGCAAGAGCATGCGGATGTATGCGTGTCTTGCGCGTCTGCCGAGTAACGACTGCAGTCTTCGCTTCGAAGTTGCGCATACAACCACACAACCACACATACACACACACACAACGTGCGCACACACATGCAGGGCCAGCCCACACTCCTCACTCGCACCCTCCCTTCGGCCTCGTATCTCCCTTCCCTTGCCATTTTCCCACCGCCACCGCCACCACCACCGCCATCGCCATCGCCTCTCCTTCTTCTCAACTCGCCTCAGTCTGCACACAAACACAAACAGAATTATGCTACTTCTGCATCGGCTGACGTGTAGCACAAGAAGGCCCTCGACACCATGTATCACCTAGACTGCGAGCTTCAACACCCCCTCCAAACAGGATCGAGAAGAATGGCGTGGGATGTAGAAAATAAGTGAAACACACACACACACACACACATGCACAGGCGGTAGAGAGAGAGAGAGAGACAATGTCTCGGGCCGTGGGGAAGGAGGGGGGGGGCATCAGAGGCGAGAGAGGTAGAGTGGTACTGGAAGGGCACCATTCGAGGGGGGAGGGAGGGAGGGAGGGAGGAATACCAAGAGACGGTGAAGTGTTGGGCGGAGTGCCGATAAAGGCACACCATCTAGGGTTAGGGTACAGGGGTGGGGCAGGCAGCGCCTCCCTCTCTCCCCCACGTCTCTGCAGAGAGGGAGAGGAAGGCGTTGCCTGCCCCAAGTGAGGGAAAGAGAGAGAGAGAGAGGGAGAGAGAGAATGGAGATGAAAGAATGGGAGAGGAGAGGGGGAGGAGGGGCGGTGGCCACAGGATAGAGAGCGAGTGAGATGGACAGAAGGCGGAAAGGGGAAAAGGCAGAATAGCACATCGTGTTCCTCCACCACAGTTCGCATGCAAAGGCCTATTCTGTCTTCTCTCATGGCCCTTCTCGTTGATCTTCCCACACCCACCACCAGCACCGGACCCGCATTGCCATGACGCCCTCTTCGACTCTCTCTCCCCCCCCCGCCCCTCCCATCCCTCTCCTCAGAGCCATCTCCCCAGCCTCCCCTCCATCTCTTCCTCTGCAATCTTCTCCCTTCACTGGCATTGGTGATCTATCCCCATATCCCCGCAGCGACGGTGGCCATCCTACTCCCTTCCCTCTTCATGTTGGCATGTCCTCGTCGTCCGCTCTGAGCACCAGGTTTCCTTAATCTTGGCGACGAACTCCACACGCGCACACACATACGCGCACATCAACATCAACAACGAAAAATATGCTCGTTCTGCTTTAAATGATTTCCTTCCATCGTAGGTGTGCGGGTGGGGGTACTGAGAAAAGGGGGCGTAGGTGTAGGAGGGTAGAGGGGTTGTACGTGTAGATGCAGGTACATACCTATAAATATGGGTGCGCCCATGTACGTGTGTGCGGTATGTATCCCTCTTCTCCTCTCTCTCCTCCCTCCGCTTCTCCTTTCTTTCTGAGTCATAATCATGAAAGAGAGCGAGAAAGCCCAAGGGAGGAGGGAGAAGAGAAGAGGGCGGACCTCAGCAGAATTCGTAGATCGTCATCATCGCCAAAGCCTCTGTGGTATGTGCTTTACCCAAGCAAGATCTTCCCTTCACCTCTCACACAAGCTCTCCCCCTACCAAGAAAAGTCGTGGCCTCACAGAGGTCCATCCGCTTCTTTTTCACTCATTGATTCAGAAGTATGCACGTGCGAGCGTATTCCTCACCGTCTTCCCAAGTCACCCTCTTTCTTCGACTTAGGAGGCTTGTGAAGGGAGGGGAGGGAGAAAGGGAGAAGAAGCTTTCTCTCAAAAGATGCAGTGTCGCTGATGCGAACCTCTTCATCCTTTACTTCCTGCGCTCTCTCTTCCGACAGAGGCCTACGTGCAGGCAGCAGATTATCCCTTCATGGTGGTATTCACATAACCGAACCGTTCCTTTCAACACCCCTTACACGAACGTACACAGACAGGCAGGGAAGCACAGATCGACAGACACGCTGACCAGCAGAAGAAGAAGAAATATCATCTCCCTCTCCCCACTCGTCCCCAGCGTCCAGCCGAATGCACAACCACCCACTTACTTGCCCGGAGATGCAGACAGAGGGAGTAGAGACTGAAGGATTGCCCACACTCCGAGGAAGCGAGCGGGTACCGAACTGTTTGGAAACCCCCCCAAAAAGAAAGAGAGGGAGAGGGAGAGGGGAGAGGGGGAGGGGGCCAAGGTGCCCTCAGCCTGGGCGACGATGCGCTTCGAGCTGACGAAGTGTCGACTTGAGCCGAGTCAACAGTGCGGCCTCCTCCTCCGTTAAAAACACCTCATCTTCGTCAAGCGCAGTAGGAGGCTCGCGACGGCCTCCTGGCCTTTCGCTGGCGGCAAGCGCAAGAATAGAGGGAGATTCGGAGAGCCGTGGCCGATGCTGTTGCTGCTGCGGTCGCGCCCTCACGGGTGCGCTGGGTGACATCAGCACACTACTTGGCGAAAACTTCGATGAGGCTAGGGGGCTTAACGAAGCCCTAATGCAGGTCGAGCCTGCTGCAAAGCTACCCACAACACGGATGGCACAGGTGGGCGTTGTGCTGGCGGCACGCTTTGCTAAAGTGGGAGTTGTGCTCGCATGCCGTTCAGGTGAGCAGTGCACCGCTGACATCGTGTCGGGGTCGAGGCCAGAGCGGAAAGCTCTACGCCGTGGAGAGGTCGTCTCATCCTCGCCAGGGTTTCGTGAAGCGGTCTGACTCTGCGCCTGTGGGGAAGAGAATGTCCGCCCCTCGGGCTCGGCGTGCGTGCGCTGTCGTGCATTGTGGGCAGTGACGGCTCGAACATCTCCACCAAGGCTCATCTCGAGATCGTGCCCCCGCCGCCACCGAAGCTCCATATCCACAGCATCCAAGCTCAAGCACGTCGGCGTCGAGGATACCGCCTTCATGGGAACCTCGTGCATGGACAGTGGATCTTTGATCGTGTTGGTGGCTGAGGCTACGCAGTTCGGCATCGTAGCATGCCATCGGTATGCCCGTCGTTGCTGACCAGGCGAGCGCAACGCTCTGTGGGGCGGGACCATGGCCGCTGCCGCTGCCGCTGCCACCGCTTTCTGCACGTCGGCCCATCGTTGGTTGCCGCGCAATCGAGCCACGTATGGATGGTGCACGTCGTCCTTCCTCTCCTTCGAGGGGCTCTGTCGGTGCTGCCGTTGCTGTGGTACCGTTACCCAAGGCTGAGACAAACGTGTCGACCAAAGATGTTTGGCTGGAGAATTATGGTGTGGCACGCTTGAATTGCCCTCGGTGACTTGCGGAGGCAGAGAGCAGAGCGGAGCATCTGAGGCAGCGTGAACAGCGGGGGCTGCTGCTGCGAAATCCGATGAGGCAGTGGGCCCGTACGATGCCTTGTCTTGTGAACACACTGGGAGGCCAACACCCGCATCACCAGGATCGCCTCCCACTGCGGAGTCTTCGCGGCGTGGCGGGCTTGTCTGATGGCGGCGGCGGCCGTGCGACGGGTGAAGAGCAGTCTTCTTCAGCTGGGTTACCACCGATGGGCAAGGAGCCACAGCCTTAGCATCCCAACGACATGGGCTGTACCTTCTTTCCAGCGTCTCAGCGTCCCACGGGCACGGCGGAGGCAACCCCTTCTGCCGCGATGTCTGCGTTGCATCCATATCGGAGGTGGCATGGCTCTGCTCGATCCTCTCCGCATCGCTGCCCTCATCTTCACCCATCATGATACAGCGGTGATGCCGTTCCCCATAGCACACCGCCTTCACCGCTTCCATCGTCGCCTGCACGAGCGCGTACGCGTCTACCCATCCTGGACGATCGAAAGCCAAGTGCCGCTGTTGCTGCGCATCCGCATCATGGGCCCCTGCCCAGTCCAACGCTGCATCACCATCGCTGTCGTCACCGTACTGACCATCCCGTCCTGATGTTGCTTCGTAAGGCGTTTCTTCCACCCAGCTTCGTATCAGCCTGATGATAGAATGCATCTCCGCTGGCGTAACGTTGCGTCTCTCCGGTACAGTAGCGGCGTGTTGTGGAAAAGGAATGACACTGCGAAAATGCACATGCCGAGCGAGCCGAGAAGGAACAGCAGCGATACGGTCATCAACGCCCACAGCGCCATAGACGCCGCTACCCTCGCTGCCCTGAATGTCACCTCCTCCGAGACCCGCCGCGCTACCCTGCAACAAGACCCGTTGAAGCATCCGTTGAAGCAAGTCGATGACTTCTCGCTGCTCAACGTATCGTCGCAGGACGATCGTCTGCCATGGGTACCCGGTCCGCGTCGCGGACTTGGCCTCTGGGGTCATGCAACTCTCCGCGATGACCGCTGGGCCCGCTTGGGCTAGCGGCACTCGTCGCGACTCCGCGACCGAGCTCGTCGCCAGATCTGCGGCCCCGCAAAGGCGGCAAAATAGGAAAAAGTCCTGAAGGCCATCCACCGCATCGTTGGCGAGGTACCGGTGAAATAGGGCACATGTTGGACTTACGCATTGGTAGCGATGCACGCAGAGCAGCAGATCCCGAAAGGCGGGACGCCACCGCAGCAGCCCGTTGCTCGACGCTAGGAAAGCGGCAGTGAGGGCCGCCACCGTTGGCGCAGCGGTGTCAAAGTGATGCGTACAGTACCGCGACCTACCCGGCGGGGCGGCGGATGGCAGGGGTGGTATCCTCCGCAGCGTGGTGGACGCGAAGGCCTGCTGCACGGCTATCTGGGCCACCATGCGCTCGATGAGTTTCACCGCCCATTGCGCACTGCGTAGTCGTCGTCGTTCGATTCCGGTCACTGCGGCAGCAGCGGGGCGGCGGAATGGACAAGAGGGAGTGCTCACGTTCCTCGCTGTTCCCTCACTGTGTGCTCTCGAGATAGTTCTCGTGCCCTTGTTAAGCGAAAGGATGCTTGCCCCATGCCGGGCGCCTGCGTCGAAGTCCACCGCCGCGGATGACGAGGTAGGGTCGTCTTGTGAAGACACCGCCGTGGACATTGCACCTGATACCTCCGCAGCCTGCACCACCACACCGCTGCCCAGCTGTGTCGCCGTCCGGTCTGTGAACGCAGTCGGCGGTGCTGGAGGGGACTCCAGCACCACAGAAACAGCAGCAGACGAAGCTTCGATGCGGCCCTGGCTTTCTTCTCTACGCCTAGGACCGTGGCGCGCGCTTGGTGACGGCTGTACTTTCGGATCTGTGTAACGCAACGCCGTCGAGGAAGCTGGGGTTTGGAAGGCGGTGCCACCCTCCACAATAGGGCAGCACTGCGCAGAAGTGGCCTCGGCCATGCTGTGAGGTGTGAAGTCCGCTGCGGAGCCACAGAAATGTTGTCCCGCAAGCTGACGATACCATCGTGAGGTTCTTGATACATAGGTGTCAGCCGGTATCTGTTGGGGCGACCCGCACATCGAGGTCGTCAAGGGCTCCTCTTCATGATCGTAGGGATGGGGCGAACAACTTGGGTGCTCAGCCACTGCGGCGGCGTTACAGTCCGAAGAGATACGCGGCGATCGATAGATGGCTTGAGAGGCGGCTGCAGCGAAATAGGAGGACAGCCTCTTTGGATGTCTCACGCTGCCTCCGCTGTGCTGCACTTTCCCTGCGCACCCCTCATCATCATCATCATGTGCAGAAACGACGCAGATTCGACGCAGCGTGCCCGAATTCTGCTTTAGCGGTGGTGGCAAGGTTGAGGGGGCCTGCATATCTTCCACGAACGTGCCTCTCTAGGCCCCGACGTGCCACTCGCTCCGCTGTGGTAAAGAAGCGAGTTCTTAAGCAGTGGGGAAGGCTCGCTCAAGTTTTTATCCTTGGAACCTTCAGCGTGAATGGTCAGAGGTTCACCGGGAGTCCCATACAACTCGCCCACCATCACCTTTGCTGAGCTGCAGGAGGAGAATGAGAAAGGGGGCCGAAGTAGCGACGCCAAAGATGAGAAGAGGAAACGAAAGGGAGAAAGCTTCATATGCGTGTCTGCCGGCAGGGATACGTTGTGTTGTGAGAGGGCAGTAGCAAGCCAGCTCACCTTCGAGGGAAAAGAGGGGGGGACGGAGAATAAGAGTGAGGCACGGGAGATCATGGAACACTACGGGAACGACACATGGCGCTCCCCACGTGTGGGAAGAAACCAGTGCAGAGGGCCAACCAATGAAATAACTCCTTGGTTTTCACTTTTGTGTCAGGAAGTGCCACTGCCACATGCACCGCTCACTCTTTACGTACACAGAGACACGCATGAGTGCAACCAAATAATTCGTTTCGCCGTGCCTTCTATCCTCGCCAGTACCACCATCAGCGCCCCGTATCTCTCGAGTGCATATCACCGAGAACATGTCCGGTAAGGCTGGAAAGACGAAGGGGGGGGGTGAAGAGCAAACACGCGCGGGAACAATAAAAAGATATGAAGGGGGTGGGGAGTTCGGGGGGGGGGGGGGTACGCTAAACCGTGCTGCATGCGCACATGCGGCTGCTGCAACCTCCTCGTCCCCCTCCTTTCCGCCACCACACAAGTTGACAACAAGAAAAAGAAGTGGGAGGGAGAGGCAAAGGCGTTGTCGGTCGTTTCTTCCCCCCTTTTTCCTTTGAGAGAGCCATTAGCTGAAGCCGTCAAGAACGAGAAAGCAGGGGAGAAGAGGAAGGCGTCTAACCAAGGGATCGTTCACAGCGGCGGAGACGGTGCGAAACACCGCCCTGCTGTCATCAAGTGATGAAAGGGAGCAGGCAGCGAAAAAAAAAGAGGGGAAAGGAAAACATCAAGAGACAGCGAAGTTGCAGAGAAGGCGCGACCATCCATGAAGGTCAAAACCAAAAAAGGAGAGAAATGCGGGGTAATGGCAGGAGGAGGAGGCGGTGGCGCAACGTAAATGGAGGAAGGATACCGGATGAAACTGGGAAGAGGAAAAGGGAGGCGATGCCTCGTCGCTATTTGATGCGCATGGGACTCGTGCCGTGCCATTTTCTCCACAACGCCGCTGCTGTGACTTCCCCTGCTCTTCTTTATGGTAAGCGCCATTGCACTTTTCTACAGGCACGCATCTATGGACACCTCCTCCCCTCCTCTACCACCCCTCCTGCGCCCCTCCATACATACACTACCTCCATGTATCGCCCTTTTCCCGGAGTTATTCCGAGATGAGCGAAAAGGAAGAGGAGGAGGGGGAGACGAAGCGGGCATATGGGCAGAGAGCTTCTCTTCATACACACAAACACAAGAATACCTCTTCTCTCGCCCCCCATTCTTTTCCTTCCCATCCGCGAACCTGCGCACCCTCGTCTGCCTTACCGCTCTGCAAAAAAAGCTTCCGCAAGCTCATCTCATTTTCCTCTTCCACCGTCATCTCTCGTTGCGGTGGTGGCTTCTTCCACTGCACCCCTCCCTGTTTGCTCCCTCCTCCTTATAAATAAGAGTTCGAACGTAAGGCGTCGCGCAGGCGCGTGCTCTCGTGTTGAGAGGCGGTAAGCTGCATCCGCAACGTCGACTTGGTACCTTGGAGGTCAGCTACTTCACTACCCAGATCCGCTAGACGGGCCCGCGCGATGCGCAGCTGTTGCTGCTGCTCATGCTGGCGTTGTTGCAGCTCCCCATACTGCGCCGACATCTCCGCGATCTGGGCGGCAGACTGGCGCGCCTCTACAAATTGCTTCGACTCCAACTGATGCACCTGCTGCCGAAGGCGTTGAAGTTCGAGCTTCATGGGCGCGTCTAACTGCCGAGTCGCCGCGTCAGGCGGAGGTGGTGGTGAAGCAGCGGAGGGGGCCCCACCCGCCTCCCCTACAACAGCCGAAGGGAGCGCGTCCGGGATAGTATTCAAGATCCCCGATGGCTGGGACACCCCACGAGCCCTAGATGCACCGTCACCGCACGAGGTAACCGAATGCAGATCGCTGCTCAGCCGTGTTCGCCCCACCGCACTACAAAGCAGCTGAGTCGAATCCAACTGCGACGGCGACGCAGCCCAGCTGCTCATCCCCGTAAGACGCATTAGATCGTCCTGGTTTACAATGTCTGCGGAGTGATGTGGGTTCCCTTCAGCAGTTACGAACATATTTGAGGACGCTGCTAACGCACTATCCGATCCGTTGGTGAGCCCGCTGGCTGCAGCGTACGCGACCTTCGACCCGTCTTCACGCGGCAGGACCTCAGGAGGGACCGCCCCGTGATGAAAAGCTTGGGGTCTCATGCGTGCAGCCCCACCCTGTATGAGGTGTGCTGCCTCCACCTCCGTCATGCCCACTTTCCCTTGCCTTCCCGTAGCTTCTCTGGGCGTCTTCACAACTAGCAGCAATCTCTTCAATGACTTCAGCCTGTCCTCGAGCGCCGTGGAACCACCGCTCTGCCTTGCTGCGCATGCACCCATGATTCCTCCCCTGCGGAAGCCATCGCAGGTGATCTGGCTGTGGGGTAGGGTAGCGGCAGGGGTGTTGGAGTCCGGTCTGAGCGTCTTGGCTCCTTCTCGTTCGCTACTGACAGGGACTTCATGGAAAAGTGAGGTCGGGTAGGCTGAGTTGAGCCGCTGTTTGGTGATCAAAAGAGCTCTGAGGTGCCGCTGCGCTTGAAGATCGTGAAGTGTCGCCGACCACACCGTACTCCCCACGTTTCTCGCTGGCCACGACGAGCTCAGGGTGGTCGTCGCGGCTGCAGAAGGGGCGGCGGGGTCCCTTAAGGCTTTCGATGGGACAACGCAAGCACCGCGGTGGGCGAGCGTAGGGTTCACTATTTCGTGGGAAGTTGCAGGCACGTCCACCCTCACGATGGCAGCGGAAGGAAAGGTAGCCGGAGGGTGCGTGTTATACTTGATTCCCTGCCCAGCATCCTGTTCAGCCAGGGTTGAGTGAACGCCGACTTCAGAACCGTAGCGGAGTGCGTCCTCAATACAGACAGCAGGTGGCGATCGGTCAGTCACTCGCGGCGCGCGTGGGAGCGTTGACGCTTCCATCTCGACGGTAGCAGCAGCAGCAGCAGCATCAGCGGCGGGGGTCGGGTCGACCAACATGAGTGGTGCAATCGACTCTGGGTTGTCCTCCCGTGAACCCAATCCGCGTGCAACGGCTACGGTCCTAGCAAGCGGAAGAAGAGGGCCGCAGCTGCCGTCTGCCGGGCCGGAGTCCAAGTTGTTACCCAGGGAGGGGATGCTCGAGAGAGAGGGTGCCTCGCTTAGGGGAAGACGCGTCGAGGACGGCAGGGGCGGCGGCGGTTGCTTCACGTGATCGGGCGCACCGGCGCTCTTGGGTTGGAGAGCATCCTGGCTCGCAGGTATTACCCCAGTTGGGGGAGGTATGAGGGAGTTTGTAGAAGCCGTTTCGGAGGCGGGGGCAGAGCGGCCAGCTTTCTCGCCCTCGATATTGGCACTCGTCGTGGTGGTGGTGGAAGTTTTCGAGCTTCGCGACGAGCTGCTACTGCTGCTTGAAGAAGTATCCGCAAGATGCATGTGTTGAATGTGGGAGGGAGAGGGGCCGGCAGCGGCGCCTGTCACAGCGACCTTGTGTAGCTCTACCTTACGGCCCGCATTGCTGCTGCATTTGGCTTTCCCGCCTTTTGGGCCCGAACGCGAGTTGCTGCTGCTTCTGGAAGTGCTTTCACCACTGGAGAGTCTCATGGTGTCGTGCAGCATGGGCTTCCTGGCAGTCGCAGCGGAGCGTACGACCACTGCCGAAGAGAGACTTAGAAGCATCTCCGAGGTGGCCGTCGAAGCAGAGGAACGCGGCACCCCTCTGCACCCCGCCTCGTCGAGGTTTCCTCCTGCCGCACTCGGTGTCGGCTTCTTCATAGCGGCGAGCAGGCCGACTGTTTCGACGGCGGTAACACCCTTTTCCCCTGCTGGAGCCACCTCCGCGGTAGCACGAGGCGACCAGAACATCCGCACTTCAGGCTTGCACACGAAGGCCAGTTCGCGTGTGGTTTGTACGGCGCTGTCTTCTCGCACCATCGCGCGTGCGGCCGTCTCCACTTCATCGCCCGTCAACTCAGAACGATGCTCTCGCAACAGATGCAGCACAAAGCAGAAAGTGGTGTACGCTACCGCGCTGGGGGCTGCGAACGCTGTTTCCAGCAGCTCTAAGGTGGCCCTCTCCGGGGACGGGATGGAGGAACCAGTCGTACTGGGCGTGGGGATCGGGCAGGAAGGCGCGGTCGAAGAAAGCCGGGGAGGGGAAAGAGAGGAAGAAGATGTAGACGAAGCTGGGCCGTAGGAGACAGCGTCCGTCTTCCACGACTTCGCTAGCAAAAGCTCCAGACGACGGCTGCACAAGGACGGGATCAACGGCTCCGGAAGGGCACGCAGAAAACTGCACAACACGGCACACCACATGCTGGGAGTGATACTATGTGCTGTGCGGGTGCCGCCACCGGGAGAGGAAGTGCGGCTACCTCGGCTGCGGTTCGTAAGAGCTTTCCCATCTGAAGCTGTGACCAGCGTGTGGTTTAGTTCTTCGAAGGCATCAAAGAGAGAGTGAAAAATGAGGGGGGAGGTGCGGTCATCGCGAAAGCCGCGCCTCTGGTGCTTCGCGTACTGCACAAGAGCCTTTTCAAGTTTTGAGGAACGCGTGAAGTCACGGAGGAGTTGGCTCGTGCCGTTCACCCAGGACGCCATCTTTTCTACCGGCACGGTGAACGGCGTACTATCGGTCCCGGTGCCTCCCGCTCGATATCGCGTTGATTCGTCCCACTTCCAAGCGAGCTCCTGCAGCCACACCGGCACACCATCTTGGTAGCGCACGGGACGGCCCTGCTCCTCTGTCTTGCCGCCAGCAGGCAGCTGGGCAGACTGGCAGCGATGTAGTTGCTGCTGGTGCACGAGGATGCACGCTTGAAATAGAGGCGAGTGCGCCGGCCCCGACGAAGTGGCAGAGAGGCAGCGCTCGTCGGATCCCCGAGCGGCAGCCGCCTCCCTCGTATCGGCTATGACTGCATGTCTCAGCTCGCTAGGGTCGTGCAGCAGGCGTAGCTGGGCACGCTCGTAGGCAACTAACGCATCGAGTGGAACACCGGCATATGCCTCCAGCCGTGTGCCCTTACCCGTGGCGGTGTGGGAGGCAGACGTGCAGAGAGCGCACGATGAGCTGCTCCCCATTCACCTGAAAGGGGGGAGATGGGGGGGGAGGGGGGAGCTGCAAAGCGATTGTCTTTTCCTCCAAGAGGTGCACAACTCTCTCTCTTTGTGTGTGTGTGTGTGTCTACGCACTTTTATGGGTTCGAGTCTACAATTTATTTTATGGATGTATGTATGTATGTATGGGTGTGGGTATTTCAAAGCTTCTGCCTGTTCATGGGTAGTGAGAAGCGGGTTGTGCTTATTTTGAGATGATAGAGGAGGCGTAATGGGAAAGTGGACTAAATGCGGGGGGGGGGGGGTAGTTCCTGCATTATGTGGAGGTGTCACTGGGGATTTGCTGTGACGCAGCAGAGCCGGAGCTGTCATCCCTGTCTCTCTCTTTCTCTCTCTCTCTCTCTCTCTCTCTATATATATATATATATATATTTAGATGGAGGCCTACAACAAAACGTTTTCCTGAAGGAGGAGAAAGGAGGCACTCCCGCCTTTATGGTTGGGCTATCTCTACCCGCTAAAATTCGACGTGAAGAGCCGAAGGAGGGAGAGTGGGGGCAGGGGGCAGGAGGAGCTGCCGTCGAGAACGATTTGCCTTCATCAGAAGCACCTTTGCCCCCTCACTTTCCCCCCCGCGGCCCATCTCACCCCTCAGTTCATTTCTTCACTCTCGCCCGCCTCAGCTCTGAGCGGTGCCTCCCTTCACTTCTGCAAAAAGGCCTGCTGTGCATTCTGTCCGAGCGAACCACGATGTTGACTACACACGTATAAGTCGTAATGGGCATTATTTATAGAGAGGGAGAGGGGAAGAACAGAAGGAAGTGAGAGAGAGAGGGGGGGAGGGGTATATATTTGTATATATATATATATGTGTGTGTGTGTGTTTGAAAAGAAGATGTTCGGTTTCTGTGCATGTGTGCCAGAGAAAAAACAGGACCACGACTCTTCCGTCCTTTTCTGCATGGGTGTGGGCATCCTCACGCACCCGCTTAGACACGCTTGCACAGTACAGCGGGCCCTCTCATCGGACTGGCAAAGAAGAAGGAGCGAGAGGAAGAGTAAGAGGAGGAGGAGCGGAGGAGAGGCGGCGAAGGCAGAGATACCTCGTCTTCCCCGAATGATTTTCTCAACACTCCACGTCGCCATCTCCTCCTGGACGTCTTCTCCACCCTCTCTCCCTCTCTCTCTCTCTCTGTCTCCTCCTTTTGCCTCTTCCTCTCCTTTCTGGACTTTTTTACAACTGGGGCAAAGGGGAGGAGGCAGACGAGAAGGGTCGAAAAAGAAGTTGCACTCTCGTTTGAATGAGCAGAAGCCTCTTCCTCCCTCCCCCCCCTACATGAAATAAAATAAAGCAAAACAGAAAAGACGGGAGGGTGAAACAGGTAACCACACACATACACAGAGAGAGAGAGACACACACACACATACACACACAGAGAGAGAGACACACACACACACAAACCGTATCATAAGGAAGAAGAACCGTTCACCCCACGATGCATCGGCTAGGAAGAGAAACAGAGAAAGAGCGCCATAACGCTCGCCCTGTCGCTCAGCACTTCTCTAGCCCTCCGTCGTGATACGCCCCACCCAATTGCACCCAAAAAGGGCAGAGAAGGAGGAGGTGGGAGGAGCACCGTCCCCCGCAACTGCCCCTTCCTCTGCCGCCGTAACTGAGAAGATGTGGACGAGAGGAAGCAGGATGTTTAAGAGAAAGCAAAACGTAAAGAAAAAAGAGGGGTGCGTAGCGCAAGCTCCAGAAAAGTGCCGTGAGAAGTAAAACGTACGCCTCCCTCACGGTGCTACTAGCGCTTCCTCACTCTGCTCTGTTGCTCCCACGCCACAACAGTAGCCGCCTTCGTTTGCCACCCTCACCCTCCTCTCTCTCTCTCTCGCTTTGATTTCTCTCCTTTTCTCTCGCCCGTTTGGGAGGAATTGAGGGAAAGAGGAGAGGAGGGAGGTCAGACGCCAACAGCAGAACCCGCAGCGTCAGCACAGTCACTCTCCCCTCCCCTCCCCTCCCCCCTTTTCACCACCTCTTTCAACACACATGCGCACACTAGAAGAGCCAGGTGTCTACAAAAAACGTAAAGCCATAGCGTAGCAGCATCCGAGCTCCGTAGACGTCAGCTTCAGGAACCCCCAGAAGCAGCATCCAATAAGCCATGTAAGCCCCACCCTCTCCCCCCTCTCCCCAGCCTTTTTCTCCACAGGATTTCCACTTCTTGCGCAGTCTAGCTTTGAGACATACTTCGACAAACAAAAAGTGAAGGAGCAAAGGAGGTTGGGAGGCACTATCGCCCACGACCAGCTCGGAGAGAAAGGGGGGGGGGAGTGCGGCCAATCACCGCGGCAACAAGAAAAAGAGCAGCAGGGAGAGAGAGGGAGGGAGGGAGGGGAGAGAGAGAAAATGAGAAGAGAACATCGCACATTAGAGGTCGCGTACAGATCACACGCAGCGGTGCTGCGGAGCAAAAATGTCACGAAACTGCATCGCACGAAACCAAATCATGGCAACAACAGGTATGACGACGTAGGGTTGCGAGTGTGCAGCAGAGAGAGGGAGAGAGAAATGGGAAGGGAGAGGGGGGAGAGAGAGAGAAAAGGCATCGAAAATGGGATAACAGCGGACGCGAAATGAGAGGTGAAAGGTAAAGGGAGAAGACGACAGAGAGGCGACTGGAGAGCAGGACGCCCCCCCCACCCCCACCCCCACCCCTAAAAAAAAAGAGAAGAAAGTTTTGCAAAAAGGGAAAAGAAAGCAAAGAGCGCAGGATGAGAATGAGAAGTAAACGGAAGGCAAGGAGAGGGACAACGTAAGGGGATAGAGGAGGGTGGGGGGGGGGGAAGCGAGCTTTTGCACACAGAATGAACACGTGGACCAGGCACTCCAGGAGGGGGGGAGGGGGGGCAGAGGGCCCTATTACACGGAACTGAGGTGCAAAGAAATATATATTTCCTCAGACACACCCACACAGGCACACACCCACTCACATAGGTGTGTTTCAAAATGAATGAGACAGGAAAAAACAAAGCCAACAAAAGCAACGCAGCAAAAACGATCGTAATGCAACAAAAGAAAAGAAGGAGACAAGAGGAAACAGGAAAAGAAACCTAACGTGGAGGAGGAAGAAGAGAGAAAATGGCATCAAGGCAAAACGAGGGAAGGGAAGCGCTCCCCACACAACCCCCTCCACACGCGGCGCGACAAGTTGCGCACGCAAATCAAAACCCACATAGCTTTGTACGCACACTTACCGTCTCGGTGAGAGCAGGATAGAGAACCATGAGGATAAACAAAAAGAAAGGATCAATAAAATATATTAAGAGGAGGAAGGGGTAGTCAACGCTGGCCTTTCTTACCTGGATATGAGAACTACCCCACAACAGCAAAGGGAGAAGAACATCGAAAGGGCAACAAGACAAGGCACGAGACAGGGGGAGGGGGGGAGGGGAGAGGAGAGGAGGGCAACGGAGAAGGAGAAAGCGGGCCACATACACATACACGGGCCATTACCACAACAACCACGATAGCCTGTGTACATCCTGGACGTTAAGGTCGAAGAAAGTAGGGAGGGGAGGTTTATTTTTGGCGTTTGCCTTCTTTCTTTTGAAAAAAAATCAGAGAAGAACACCGGAGAATTACAAAGAAAAAAAATCACCATGTCCACATTTTTCTTTTTTGAACATTAAAGGAGGGAAGGGTGAGATGAGGCATGAAAGAGAGAGAAAAGAGTGACGGAGAGACGAGGGAGACAGCCGTGTGGAAGAAGTATTTTCGCTAGCAAAATGGCGCCCATGAAGGAGGTGGGGGGGGGGAGAAATAAATGCAGGAGAAACTAGGGAGACAATATATATATATATATGAGTGTTTACACTCCTGCTCGTCGACATTGACTCCCCTTCTTCTGTTTGTCGATCCTGAACAGCAACACACAACTATTTTTCTTATTTCCTGAGGGTCTTTCTTCCTCCCTCCCTTTGCACCTCCCTAGTTTTTTATATAAATCACACAAACACGGGGGAGCAGCAACCCAGATCACAGGCAAGAGGAAGGGGAGAAGGGAAATCAAAAGTGAGACGAAAACAAAGAGATGCGATGATCCAAACCCACATCTCTCTCTCTCCCCCACCCACCCCCTCCCCTCCTCCCCGCATGATTCATCATCTACACTTTTGTACCCGTACGTATATATATATATATATATATATACACACACACAAAGAAAGTAACAAGACCTTGCAGAAAAAAAATCAAACTGACACGCACAAGGACATCATGCTGTGTGCATAGATGAGAGAAAGATACGCAACGTATGTAGAAACAAAACAGACTCACAAACATAGAGCTGTCTATGAATATATATATGGAGATACTATGTTTAAAAAGAATCCTCAACGGGGACACAAAGCGTCGCAGAGAGAAAAGGGAAGAGCACACACACACACACACATATATATATATATATAGAGAGAGAGAGAGGTATATCTCCCTCTCTCTCTCTCTCGCGTACACACACACACACAAGGCCGCTTGTGGCTACTGGGGAACGCAACATATGAAGTACACGTAGACGCGTCCCGCTACACGTGCCTCGCCGTCCGCGGAGGATAAGGGAGGAGGGGGGGAGTCATAGCAGCGCGCATGTCATCGGCAGGGCCATGCTCCCTCCCCAATATTTTTCGCGCGATGTCTCGCCCCCTCTGGTCTTCTTCCCTTTCCCTTACACGTCTTCTATCGAGGGATCCGTCGGGTATCAGCGAGATGGGTGAAAGAAAATGTGTTCACCTTGTCAATTCTGGTGGATTTGCGAGTTATCGTCCCCCCTACTCTCGCAGGACGGTCGAAGCGATTCGGATGCGCCAAGTGTGGTTCAGAGCTTGTGTGCACGCTGCTGTAGTCTGTGGTCTTGTCGATCCCCACGAGTTGTTTCGTTGCTGCTTGAGCTGTGCCAGAGTGGGTGATGGTTGTCAGTGCAGGAGCAGCAGCCACGTCCCCGCTTTCCCCCTCCTCCTCGCTGCTGTTCGTACATACGGAGCACCGGGCTTCATAATCGGGAAAGGTGGGGGAGAGCTCCTCGAACTGCTTGAACACAGCATGGCGGTGATCGTCCTCGCTCTGCTCTTGAATTTCCGCTATGCTCTCCAACGCCGCGTATGCCGACGGCCCGCACAGAATGTGCATGCGCCGCCGCGCTCGCGCGAAGAGTCGCGCCTGCTCTCCCTCATCCCATCCGATACAACGAAGCCGGATCTTCATGTACTCGTCCTTAAGGCAGGGATCAGGGTCAGCGTGGTAGGTGATGGAGCACGGCAGCACGACCTCACGCTTCTCCGTCAGTCGACGGTAGTTGACATCCACGGGCTGCGGTCGGCCCGCCTCGAGCGGATGGCCAAGGGGAACTATCCGAGAGGCGCTTCCCTCGTGCACGTACAGAGGAAGATAGGTCGTCCACATGATGTAATCTTTTGGGGAAGAAGTGCGAAAGAGCAGGAGGTAGCGCTTCCTGTGTTCCTCAAATGTGAGACCGAAGTAGTAGTAGGGGATACTCAGCTCGGGACTACTCGCCGAGCCTGTCGACGTCCCATCCTTCGCAGAAGCCTTGCTACTGAAGCGCTCCATGGAGGAGACCGAATCACTGCAAATACCATTGTGACTTTTCTGCGGCACCTCAGGGTGGCGCGCGGCACTCAAGTCGTCGATGATGTACACCGGCTGCATTTCTGTCTCACCTCGGCGTCGTCTTTCGAATGGAATGAACGTCTTGGTGCGCATGGCATTCCAGGGAAGGGCGGCTGCGCCGTTCCCTTTCTCACGAGGGTTGCTCTTGCTTAGCGCAAGCCCTTCGTGTGAAGCGAACGCGTAGCGGCGGTTCCAGCCGTGAGAAGAGAAGAAGCTGCGACCGAGCGCGTACTTCTCCAGCCATCCCTCGCATACGGGCGGTGGCGATGGCGATGGCGGCGGCGATGACGATGGACGTCGCTGGGGCATCTGATGGAGATACGCAGTAGGGTTTCGTGTGTTTTGTATATATATATATATATATATAGTGCAGATACTCAACCTCGATGGTAGCGCTTGTGAACTGCCTCGCAGACACACACTCGCGTAGGGTGAGCAGTATCCGCTAATAGCGTATGGAGGGGGTAAGAAACGGAGAGAGGTTTTGTGGTTCTCCGCAACGTGCGCGTATATGCGTGTGCGTGTATGCCTCTTCTCAATATCTTCACCTCGCCGAGGAAGATGGAGAGGAGCAGCGCATCAAGAAGCGCACAAGATAATTAAGGAAAAGTGGGCGAAGGGAGAGGGACAGGGGAGGACGGCGTCAATCGGATGAAGGAGAACGAAGACGCACACGTATACACACAGACGCTCGCACGATGGAAGAGGGGAGGGAGGCCGTTGGCCGTCCCAGCCAAAATGGAGTGGATGAGGAAGTGGGAAAATGAAGAAGACAAGGGAGAAGGAGAAGGAGGAGGGGAGGGGAGGGGAGGGGGGGGGGCGAGGAGAAAGCGCCACGAATACAAAAGAAGGAATTTTTTATGAGAGGAGAGAAAAGAGGATGTGGTAACGGGACGCCGTCGTTCTTGTGGTGGTGGCGGTGGTCTTTCAGTGTTGTTCTCGGCGACGAAGGAAGGCCGTGCGGGGGAGAGGGGAAGAGGGGGGGGGATCAAGCAGTGAGAAGTAGAGTGAAGAAAGAG
The DNA here is from genome assembly GCA_030849085.1 of Borovskyia barvae. Lineage (NCBI taxonomy): Eukaryota > Euglenozoa > Kinetoplastea > Trypanosomatida > Trypanosomatidae > Borovskyia > Borovskyia barvae. Next base: position 27,567 of record JASAOM010001125.1, on the reverse strand, counting down.
CGGGGAACAGGAAGAAAAAGAAGAGGCTCGGGTAGAGAGTACCGATGCAACTCTCTCGCTCGCTCGTGCGTCCTTTCCCCCTTTCGTTTTCTCCGCCTCCGCACAGCCTTCAATTTGAAACCTCAAGCGAAGGCCCCTGAAGAGAAGAAACGCAGACTCGTTTCCATTCCGGCTCTCTTCCTCCCTCCTCCCCTTCCCTTTGTTTCGAATCTGTGATCGGCGAAGGAGAAGGAAAAGCAAGAGGGGGGAGAGGGGAGGGAGGAGTGAGTGCCGGCGCGAGTAGGTCAGGGCGTCAACCTTGTGAGAGGGGACAGAGGAGGAAGGGGAGGGGGGCGCGTATCTCTTTGAGTTTCTTCATCTCCTTTCTCTGCATCTCTTCTTCCTCCATTCATTGTCTATCTCCCCTCCACCGTTGTACCTTCAAAGCAAACAAAAGAGAACTCCGGAGTCCTCCTGGCGGGTGATGAAGGAATGGGGAGCAAGGAGGACTTGTACGAACGGAAGCCTCACATCGGGCAGCATCCCATCCGTGCGTGTATGTGTGTGTCGGTGATGCTTCGTGAATGAAAAGGGTCTTCCTTAAGAGGAGCAATGAAGATAACAAAGGATCTGCACGCGTACGCGCCCTCCTCTCTCTCTCTCTCTATATATATATATATATATATAAGCAAGGTGCGAGTCGGGGGGGGAGGGGGGAGGGCATGATGGTTCAAAGCGGTCCTCATCAAAAGGAATGAAGTTCAGTGCTGCCCCGGGAGAGGGAGGGGGGATAGAAACGATAGAGCGAGACAAAGGACGACTCCCAACAACAGAACAACTGCTACAAAAAAAAAGAGGGACTGCAGAGGGAAAAGAGGTGAAGAAAGAAAACTTATGTGGTTCGGTGTGTGTACGGCAGTTTCTCAAACCCTTTCCTCCTAACCCCCACCTCTGCTCATTCCTTCCTCCTCGTCCTCTTCGCAGCGCGCTATGTTCTCCGTACAGTTACATCCGCGTCATGAGGAACGCCATGATGGACACCAGCATAGCATCTGCACCCGGCAGGAGAACGATCTCCGCTGCGCAGTACCCCTTTGCCACCACACCGTACGACAGGGTGTTCGTCTTTACCTCCGCCACGATGTCCGCCCCCCCGTTGGTGGCCCTCGGCACAGCGCTGCCGACGAGGGCACCGCCGCTGACGCGTTGGGAACGCCAGATACTATAGCACTCTGGTCGGCCAACAGGTACGGCTGACACGGCGCCTGCCTTCACCGCAGCTATAGGAGACTCGCTCGAGCCCACATTGGGCGCAACATGAATCTGCGATGAAGACGTCTGGCTCAGCGAAGCCAGTGCTGCCTGGGGGATCGGTCCAGCCATCGTCGACGTGGCAAGCCCTCGCACGCCGCCCGCAGCGGTATCGGTCCTCACATTGAGGCTGCTCGAGGAGGAGACAGAAGGGGCAGTGGAGACGCAGGCGCGCTTCGCCGAGCCGTCGGTGTCCACACCCTCCACGACGCCGGTCACCACACCCAAAGGCACCCCACTACGCGACGCTGCGGCGGAGCTTCGACCACCAGCAGAGCTGCTGGCTCTGGCCGTCACCGCCGCTCCACTGAAAGGCGATGGACTTGAAGTGGAGTCTTCGCTCGACAGCCCTACACACTTGCGAGCGGTATAGAGGGCTTCGTCCCCGCGATTCGGGACGCTACCGTTGCTGGTGGCACTACTGGAGAGACAGAGAGAAAACTGCGTCTGGCTGTTGGTAGCAACGAAGCTGGCGAAGGTACGGCCAAGGGGGGTGGAGATGTACAGCGTGTTGGTGAACGGAACCCAGCTTTCCTTGATGATGTACTGGAGGCATCGCTTATCCCCAAAGTAGATGTAGCCGGTCACCTTCGTCTGCGCATCCGCCGCGAAGCATAGGATATGCTTCTGCATGTCTCCGTCATCGGAGATCGAGAACTCCTCATGATCCCCAATACGGCCGTCAAAGACTAATTTCCATGTAACGGGCTGCGTATCTCGTACGATCCACGGCGAGCTAAAGCAGTCGAAGCCGCAGCAGTAGTCAGGATAGGATCGGCGTCCAGGGCTAAAGAAAAGCGGGGGCGGCAAATGGTTGATCAGTTCGCGGTAGCGACGGTTCACCCAACTTATTTTCTTTAGCGTAGCCGCCCCAACGTACTCCAGCGCGGGCAGGAGCTCCACACTGCGCAGCTGCACCGGCAGCATCTCGGAAAGAGTGAAGGCGATCCCTTGGCTGCCATTCAGCCGGGCCGTGGCTTTGATGCCGCACGTGGTGGTGGCGGTGGTCACAATGCGAGAGGTGATCCATGTATGTGTCGGCGGGATACTGACGGCGGCCCGAGCGGCACTCATGCTCGTCGTGGTCGTCGTGAGGGGTGTTGTCGCACCGCGGATGGAGATGCTGGCGCAGTGACTTGTATTACCGCTACTGTTGCCAAATCCACCGCGCGCCGTGTGCTGCTGGCTCATGCCGCTCCCGTTGGAGAGAAGCGACGGGTTGATGGCTGAAGCGGTGGTACCCCCTTCGATTCCATACACACCGGACTCGTTATACAACTCTGCGAACGCGCGCCGCAGATCGGAGGCACGGTCCTCCACAAATCGCACCCCACACTTACGTGATCCCAGCAAGGGGCAGTCAAAGTATAAGAAGCAGCTTAGCCGCTCCTGCAGTTCGTAGCAGACAAAGCCGGAGTAGCCACCCCATCCGCGCGGATGCAGCATGGCCACCCCGCAATAGGACTTCGCAACACTGTCTGGAAAGCTGAACGAGTCGTGATAGAGGGCTGCCGGGGCCTGCGCTCCCACAAAACGCAGCGGCATACTTGCGTTGTTCTCCACGGACACGACAAGACCGCCGCGGGTGTCGCCCATACGGCGGCTCAGCAGGGTCAACGTCGCCCCCAGGACAGATGAAGGCACCGTGTGGGACTGCCGCATCGCCAGCAGCGCGCGGGAGTCGTTCGCAAGTCGACGCCACATGGCCAACTCGTTGGGTGACATGCCACACCGAAACAGATCCCGGACATAATTGCTGGCCTTGAAACCCTCGGAGGTGCCATTGCCCGTGACAGAGCGGTTGGCAAGAGAGTCACATCGCGACAGCGGCGCTTCCTGGAGGGCAGGGTTCACGGCGGATCCCAGCGCGCTATCGGAGCAGCCGCTCCGCCTGCGAGCGGCTGCCGCACCACCCTCCGTCCAGATGGAGGGATCTACTTGGCTGCTGCCGCGTAAGGGGCTCGCCGGTACGCTACTCGGATTCGAAAAAGAGGTGCCATAGCCCACCCGTTCCTGCAGCTCACATTCGCGGCGGGTGAACCCCAGCTGCTGCACCTCCGACATGTGGTACCCACGCTCCGCCCAGAATTCCTCGTCACTCTCCGGCGCGGGACTCCACCCGTCCACTACGTTCTTGCCCAGGGCAATCGCCTGCTGCATTGAGTCAAGTAGCACCTCTGCCTTGTCAAAGGCGCTGACAGACTCCACAATGTCGAACTGATGGCGGTACTCGCGTCCAAGAGCAAAGTAGGCCTCCGCTGATTGTCCCTGCGATATCTCGACGGCGTTCTGCGCGTCTTGCAAAGCTCGCTGGTACTGCTTCATCACACTATGCGCCTCGCAGCGGAGAAGCAGAAGCCGCAGTACCTGAGTGCGGTTGAACCGACACGACTTACCTCCTAGCCACTCCATCCCGCCTGTGAACGACGAGGACGCGCTCGCGGGGCCACGGCCTTGCGCCGGTAGTGGGCAAGTCGCCGCAGCGATGCCGACAGCCCCCGCACCGACCCACTGCACCGAAGATGTGGGAGACAACGCTGGCGGCGGTGCCCGCGCCACGCTGCCAGGTCCACCTTGCCGTGGACGAGACATGCCATCGTCACATCCACCAGACGCACCCCGACTTACGCCCCCGCTGAGGACAGCACTCGTGGCATCGCGAACGCGGCCCACAACGGCATCTCCCCGTGAGGGAACAGCCCCCAGCGTGCTGGGAGCGGCATCGCCATTCAGGTCCTTTCCCGATGGAAGAAACGGTAGCCCCTCCGCCGTGGCGAGCGCACACGTCACGATGTTAATCGTTGCTTGTGGATTGTTGTGTAGACGCAACTCGTCGAAGGCCCGCCGCAGCACCTCATGAATCGCCCCACCGGGCTTTTCGTAATGCATCTGCGCCCTGTCCCCCACCAACCCTTTCACGTGGGTGAGTTTTGAGAGGAGAAAAGGTGGAGACGAAGAAACAGGAGAAAAAAGCGGGAAGGAGTGGGGGCGGAGGCTGTGAAGGAGGCAGGAGAAAGGGAGAAGGGTGAGCCGGGGATCAGAACATGCAGAGCTGCACAGAAACAAACAAAAGGAAAGGCACAGACACCTGGGCTGGGCCAGCCGCGCCTCCTCTCCTCTCCCCTCCTTTCGCGCACCTTCTTCCTTCGACCTCAGCAGCTAAAGAAAAAAGAGAACCGAGAGTCGATGGGCGCCCCTTGAGCGATGTGAGATGAGCAACCGAGTGTGCCCCGCTCTTGTTTGATGACGACGATGACGTTCCGTGAACGGAGAAGGGAAAAGAGAGGGAGAGGAACACGTGGGATGAGGGGGGGACGGTGGGGGGGGAGGGGGCGGAAAGTAACTCAGGACTTTCCCAGACGCTTACACAGAAACAACACAGCTATATATATAAGGAGAGAGGGGGGGACTTAGAGAGACTGATGAGATAGACGAGGGGAAGAGAAGAAGAGGCGGCGGAAAGGGCAAATGAGATTTGGGAGAACTTCTCTGTGTGTGAGGGGGGGGGGGGATAGAGCCCGCTAGCCAGGCACCGTCACGAACTTGTGTGCGCGCGCATACACAAAAGGAGACGCTCTACACCGCAGCCGCGACGGGTGTGCCCAACTCTTTCCCACCCGTCTCTTCTGCTCATATATATATATATATGCGTGTGTGGTGGTGCGCGTCTTCTCGATGCTTACGTAGTTGAGGAGCAGCAGATTTTTGTGTTTGTGCGTTCGCTTCTCTTCCTTTTGCGCGACAGCCTTCTTCGCTCGCTTCCCTCTTTCGTGTGTGTCTTCTCTCTGTTGACACGTTGCACCCGCTAGTGAGCGAAGGCTGGGCTGGACAGCAGAAAACGAAAAAAATGGGGCCGCTGTAGAAGGAAAGGGGGGGGAGGGGGTGGCGAGAAGGCGGAGTAAGAAAGAGAGAGAGAGAGATGCGCTAGGAGAAATCAAGATGGAAGGGAACGATACGCAGAGGGGGAACGAATAGAAGGGGGGGAGGGGGAGGGGGGAACAAGGACACTCGATTCAGTACAAGAGAGAGAAAAGAGAGAAGGGCGCGAGGGCGAGAGAAAAGCGCGACCCCTTCCATATTTCAGTTGGAAGCAGAGCAAACTGTGGAACGGCTGATCACCCCCAGCCCCGGGCCCAGCAGGGATGAAATAAGGAAAGGAGGGGGAGGGGGGGGGGCGAACGCCCTCACTCTTACTTTGGGGCACACACACCTCTCCTCCTCCCCCTTTTCCCCTTCCTCCCCTAGCCCCACTTAGTTCTTCCATTCTGCACTTCTTTTCATAAATATCGGCTGATGCATGACGACCTGCAGAGGGGTTCCGCCGTTCGGCCCCCCTCCCCCTCCCCTCCCACTGCCTCATTTCTCTGTTGCAGTAGTCGGTGTGGACGGTATTGTTTACATAACGACAGAATTATGTGTGTGTGTGTGTGCTCTCTTACCACCTATTCGGTGCTTCTCCACACAAAACCGCGTCTCTCTTCAAGACGTCTCACGTTTCTTCCTTCCCCTCCGCTTCCCCCGCTCACGCCAATACGATTGCTCCTGACCTGCAAGAGGGAGAGGGAGAGGGAGCCATGCATGCCTCTGAGTGCACGTGTGTGTGCCATCCGTTGCGGGTATGTCTTTTCCCTTCCCCTCGCCCTAACCTACCCCCTTCTCTTCACCTTCTCCCCTGCCATCACTCACCCCGCCAAAGCATACAAACCTCTCCGCCATCCTCTCCTCCCTTTCCCAATACACACACACACACGTGATACAAGCGCAGGGGCGGAAGACTGAGGTGCTGAGCCCGCTGCACACAGCGCACCTCGTGCTTTTCAAATTATGTAGCCGTTCACCATGGATGACGACTCCCCATGTAGGGACAGAGAAAATGAGAGGGAGGGAGAGGGGAAAGGATGGGGTATCGGCACGGGCACCTTTTGACCGCTTTGTGTCACCCTTTCCTTCTCCGTCTTCGCCACTTCCCCCCCCCCCCTATACCCTCTTATGTTTCTTCTCTTTCTATGCCGCTTCACTCCCCGCTCCCTTCCGTGCCTTTTTTTTCTTCGCACCAGCGCGCAGGAGGAAGGAGAGTGAGGGGAAGAGGAAGAAGGAGAAGACAGAAAGTACGGCAGACCTTATTTCTCTTCCAGATAAATTTGCGAGCCGAATTTGGCGTACAACTGCGCCTTGAGCTCCGTCAGCGCTCCATCCAGGTCTGCCAGCTCCGCCTCTATCTCCGTCTTCTCCGTCTCCATCCGACTCTTCTCCGCCTCAAGCAGATCTGCAGCCTCATCACACTCCACATCGACGAAGGCCTCACCGAAGACATACTTCACGTTGTCGCAGATCATGACCTCCGTGCCGGCGTCATCTAACTTTTCGATATCGTCGCGGAGGAGGTGCAGTCGGCGATTGAGCATCTGCACCCGGCGATGCAGACGAGAGAAAATGCATATGTTCCGCTGATCCTCCCACGTGACATCGATGGGGATGTCCTTCTTCGCGGTCGCTGCCGTCGATGTCATGGTCGCTCGAAAGAGAAGATGCAAACGAGCAAGAAAAAGTTAAGGACCCTGCGACGCCACGATGGAGGTGTTCGGAGGAGAGGGAAAACGAAGTGCGACGGTTGGGAGGGACTGGGAAAAATAGACACGGACTTCGCAGCACACCAACGCACGCAGAAAAGTCACACACACACACACAAGAAAACGAGCGATCACAGTGAGACGGGTATCGTGAGAAAAGGGGAGTGGGTGGGTATATGAAGGGTGAGCAAAAGCGAAAGAGAAGAACGAGGTTCGAGTGAGTGAGAGGACATTCCGTCTAGGCAGCGGTAGGGAAAATGGCCCGAGATGCCCGTAGGTGCGAAAGGAAATGGGTTCAAGGAGAAAAAGCCACCGGCGAAGAAGCATTACCGGGGGGGGAGGAGGGGGGGTTGGCTATTGTGTAGCCTTTCCAACTCCCCTCCTCCACCACCGTCATGCCTATTTGAAGACGCATGTGAACATCGATCGATAGCGCAGTGCCTGCCAGAGTACCCTGGCAGGTGGCGGCCCTTTCCCCCCTTCCCCACCCCCAACGCCACCTAAGAAGATCTTATACATGTAATGCAACATCGTCGTTCCGCGTGTTCCATTTTTGGCATGCAAGGAAAATTGTTATTGCAAGCCTACACCTACAGCTCGTGCTTTCTGTTCTTCTGTTGGAGAAGGGCAGGAGGGGAGTTTCACCGATGGCTCGCATGGCCTCACCCACCCACCCCAGCCCTCCCTCAACACGAAAGTGTATTCGCTGGAATGTCCTCGCATGTACTCCTTCACTTTTTTCTTCTTTGTTCGATTTTTGGTCCTCCAGCTGCTCACTTCTTTGATGACGACACGAAACTACACACACACACAGGATGGCTCCACATGCGAAGCACACCATCAACAACAACGACACCACCACTACCACACGCAACTCGAATACAAAAAGAAAAAGAGGACTTCTATGCAGTTTTACCAAATAAAAAAATCTCTGCCTCCTTCGTCCCTCCAAGAGCCGCATCCTTTGCTTTTTGTTTGTTAGGGTGTACAGCCCCACGGTTCCCCTCTCCTGCTCAGACATCCCCCTTCTTCTTCTCACACATGTATACAGTGAAGAGAGAGAGGCGGGTGACTCACACGGAAAGGAAGGCAGAAGAGGAAGGCGCGCACGAGCGCCTCCGTAGAGCGGAAGAAGGCAGCCGCTGCAAAAAAAAAAGAGGGGGGAGAGAAGGCATGTTGACGCCGCATAACATGGGCGCTCATGTTATGTCCCTAAAGGGAAGAGGACGCCCAAGAGGGGGGAGGGGAGAGTGGCAGAGAGGAGAAGAAAGGGGGCGGGGAAGGTGAGAGCCAGAGCACGCCGTGCGCGGCAAGACCTCGCCTCTGCGCTCTCTCTTGTGCTGCGTTTCCATGCTTCGTTGGTGGCCTGATACCACCGTGCATTATGGCCCCATCTCCACAGTTCGTCCTTTGACTGCATACAGACACTCACACGCCACCTACATTATCCAAGGAGCCTCCCTCCCATCTTTTTTCTTTCCTACATGCACCCCCCTTCCCCCCGCCCCCTCCTCCTACTCCTCCTGACCTTGAGGAGAGGGCACTTTGATGGTGGCTTGAGGAGGGGGGGGAAGGAGGAGGCTTGCTCCGACCCCCTTCTCCATCCTCGGATGACCTCTATGTGGTGAGAGAAAACAGAAGAGATGCCGCCGTACTCACGCGCTACGCAGAGGCGCGTACGCTTGAGCAGCTTCACAGGGTAACGTCCGGCACGCGTGCCCATGTATGGGAAACAAAGAAGAAAAAGAGAGGCCATAAGGGAGAAGACGTTACGGCACACAGAGAGTGACACACACACACACACACGATTGTCTTGTTCAAACCTCTTCTCTTCTTCTTATCTCCCCTCTTTCCCCCCCCCGTACCCATACATTTCCTTCCCTCCCAGGCCTAAGGAAAAAAAAGGAGGGGGGACCGGGCCACGAACGCCGATCCTCCGAAAGGGGGGGGGGAGAAAAAAAGATCGCAATGCTGCTGAAGTAGGGGAAAGGAGGGGGAAGGGGGGGAAGGAGGGAAGGCACTGTGACATCCCCCCCTCGATTCCCTCTCAAACACGCACACACCGACACACACCCATCGCACATCTTTCATCGTCGCTTCCCTTTTCCTTCCTCCCCATGTGTTTTCCGCTGGGCCCCACCACCGACGAGCTCACACGACCGCTTCCCGAAAAAGAGCCTGGTAACGCTCCAGCAGCACGGGTGGGCAGTTCTCCCGACTCCTCCCGTGGACAGCCTTCACCTGAGCTATGATGGTCGAGAAAACGTCCACGGCACCAGCGGAGGCGAGGAGCTCGAAGGGTTCCGCCGTCTCAACCCCCGGCAGCAGCGAGCATCCACCGCGATGCAGAGCGTCGGAAGATGCGAACCCTCTGGCCTGCGCAGTGGTGGGGTCGGGACGAGTCGGACATGGCGACCAACCGACAGCAGTAGCGGTGGCGAGCTCTTGCTCGTCGTCCACCATGGGTAATAACTTGTTTGTTGGCGTCAGAGTCGCGGGTAAGACCGATCGGGGCGGAGATTCTGGGAGGCGTTCCGTGGACAGGCGGTGCAGCTCCTGCTCCAACAACACCGATATTTCCACCAGCACCTTATAGTGGTCGTCGCAGGGGTGGGCTACGAGGCTCAGTGGACCACGGTTGGAGCCTCCGCTGCGCACATCATGGACCCCGTTGCTGATGCTGCTGCTGCTTTGATGGGGGGGACGCAAGGAAGAGCCTTCACTTTTGACGTCGCGCATTGCTGTCCGATACCCTCGAGGCGTCGAGGTCGCACCTCCGCATCCATGGGCATTGGGCAGCACGTCCGATTCGTTATCACTGGCACCGCTAGGAGCCTCCCGCAGGCGGTCCCGCAGCGTAGAAGGCAGGAGTCGCAACAGTGGCGCAGGGAGCGGCAAGTTGAGCTGCTCAGCTGCGGTCACCAGTGCCGCCGCAGCCACGAGAACAGGAGAGTACTGCAATACGTTGCAGTCCCCATCATCGCCCCCATCGTCTTCGCCTTCACTCCGTCGATTTGGTGTGTCCGGAGCAGAGGCGGTGCTACCCGCTGCATCCGCACGAATTACCTCATCGCAGATGAAGAACGTGATCTGCCGTAACTGCAGCCAACTGTTGAGGGTATGCCGATCGGTGGCCGACAAGGTGGCAGGGCGAGGGCTTGCCTGCGCCGCTCCCGTCACCGCCATCGCCGCCTCCTGCTCCGCCTCCTCTTCGAAGAGTCGATCCACATCCTTGACGAGGTGCCCGCGGTCTTGATGAAGCTCTAACAGCCGCCGTACCGTGTGTGAGGCAGTGAGGGTGGAATACAGCGTGTCGCTTGTGGAAAAGTTTAGCAACGCACTGACGGACTCAAAAAGCGTCACAGGCTGAGTTGGGAACCCCAGCGTGAGCAGAACGTGAAATTCGAGGATGACAAAGTCGAGCTCACTGATGGGGGCTGTGTCCTCGACGCAATCCATCAGATGGCGGATGCGTGGGGGGTAGAGATCGATCGTTTTGCACCCCAGCATGCTGCACACCACGATTACCTGCGTAAGGAAGTTGCAGACGTCGAAGGAGTACACGCTGGCGTCGAGGCCCTTGGGGTACAGCTGCGCAGCATCCAGGTCCCCATAAGCACGGCCGTCGCGCGACAGCATCAGCGACTGGCAGTCCAACTCCTGCCGCGAGCGCACGCGCTGTGTTTGCCGTCGGTAGGCGGAGAAGTTGGCGATGGGATCGACGGTGACGGCAATGAAACGATCGAGAAAGGCGACGGAGGTGTAGAAGGCCAGCCGGCTGCCGTGCACGTAGCGGACGATACCGTCCAGCGAGTCCACCACGAGAGGGCGACACAGAATGCCGCCGGACGCGTAGCACCAACGACGCCACCCGGCAGGAACCTGCGCATCGTAGAAGGAGGAGTCCACCAGACGACGCAGCGTCATGGCGAACCACCGCTGCGACGGGGGCAGGCGCTGTTCTGTGGAGCTCTCGCACCGCCGCTGCTGCCGCTCTTCCTCCGCCGGGGAGTTCGCAACTGTTGCCATCGCAGGCGTAGGCATTTCGTCCGCCCGGTTCGTCGCGTGAGTAGGTCGTGCCGGTGTCGACCCAATCGACCGCGTGTCTTCACGCCGGCCCCGCCCCATCGCGCCAGCCGGGCCGCCACCCTCCACAAGGTGCACTGTCGAGGAACTACGATCACGAGACTGCGAAGTCGACTCCCAGTACGTAGTGGCAGCGGTGGTGTGCCCACCCTCCGAGAGTACACCGGATGTGTTGGCCACCTCTGTCGAGGATGACTTCTGCCGTAGTCCCAGCTTTAGTCGGCTCTGCTCCGCCGCCGCGATGGCCCATGCCTGACAGCGGTCTTCCTCTGACACGCTCAGCAACGGCGTGGTGGTGGAGCAGAACGTGTGCTGCATGGAGGCAGGGACCAGGTGCAGAATGTAGTCTGTGAGGGGGAACGGCGGCAGCAGGGTGCCGTCTCGACTCCCGTGCGGTCGCGTACTTCGCCGCTGGACCTCGATCCCTCGTGTATGGTAGCAGCGGCACAGGCATGCCACACGCCGCAAGGAACGCAACTCTGTTATGCTTATTGAACCACCATTCACGCGTGAAATGGCACGGCTGCAAACACGGCCGTTCCTCTCCGCGTCGTTCTGGTCCAGCCAGCGTTCCTTTTCCCCTTTAAGGAGAAGATAGCGCTCGTACACAGCTGAGGTGCCGACGAGTTCGTAGCGAGACGCCAACAGGCACACCCGCGGCGGTTCCTCTCCGTCGATGCGCAGCATCACACACACATGACTCACAGGACACAGTTGCCAGCCACGAATCGTACGCGGCCACTCTGGCCATACCTCCTGCGTCGACAACGTCGCGTGGAGGTCATCCTCGGCGTTAGCGACGCGCAGGATGAGCACGGACGTCCCTGGCGCGGCCAACCTTGCGGCAGACATCTCTGGCGGCCAACGCCCCCACAAAACAGCATCAGCATCCGGCACCTGCCCTGCCGGGATGTCTGTAATACCGGGATTGGTGTCGCTTGCTGCCATGGCCACCGCTACTTCGGCTTCCCGATCCGCATCATGGGAAGTGTGGAGTGCAAGTCCCGGCTCGTAAAAGAACAGAATCGGTCTATCTCGACCGAACTGAAGGCACGCCTCCTCCGTCGGCAGCTCCAACTTCAGCGGAGCCTGTGAGCGCGGAGAGAGGGGTGCCAAGCGATCCGCGCTGGCCGGCAGTGCCAACTGGCTAAGCAGCTCAAATATGGCTGTGCTCATCGTCACCTACGCCTGTTCCTTTCCGTATAGAAGAAACGAGCGGCTACCTAGGGTAGGTATGTAGGGGGGGGGGGGCTGAGGGGGGCTGAGGATGGTGCACCCCTGCCACTCGTGCTGGAAGACGACGTGAGCGAGGGAGGAAAACTGTCGAAAAGGGGGAAACTCTCGTAAAACCACCACAACAAAGGCAGCAGAGCGCGAGACACGTGTTGACAAACACAAGCCTCCTCCTCTCTGACTCTACAACTTTCAGTTTTGCGTGTGTGTGTGTGTGTGTGTGTAGTTGCACTATCCTAACTGCTATGTACCTTATCTCCCTCTCTCTCTCTCTCTCTCTATATATATATATATATATGTAAGCACTTGGAGTTGCCAGCAGCGTTCCTATTGCTGTTGATCGTTGTCTCAACTGCTGCTCTCTCCTCTCTCCTCTCTCCTCGTCAGCAAGGATAGAAGGAAGTGCAACTTCTCGCCCTCCGAGGCACGAGCACTTGAAAGTCAGTGGGAAAAATAATGCAAAAATGATTGGAGTCGCTCGCTTGCGCCACACAATTTCGTCGCGGGACGGTTTGAACTTGAACACACACAGAAGGGGCGAAAGAATAAGTAGAGAGAGAAGAGGGAGACAGCGTCGCAGGTACCGTCAGGGGTACAGCCGTAGGAGAAGAGAAGAGAAATAGACTTGGAGATGAAGGGGAGGAGGTACTTTGAGGAGCAGGGACGAAGGGACAGCACGTGAAAGGAAAAAAAGAAAAGAAGGGCTGAAGTGGCAGAAAACAGTTTATGGGCTTTCGCGTGCGTGTCCAGTCCTCTGCAAAAGCGCTGCCTGCACTTACAGAAAAAAAGGAGTGCGGAAAGGAAGAAACTTGTACGCGCACGATACCAGCGGAAAGGGAAGCCAAAAGGGAGGGAGGGGGAGGGGGGGGGGAGAGGGGAGTGTGGAAGCACACAGGGTGAAGATGAAGCGAAACGAAGTAAGAGCTTGCGTCTGAAGCTCCCAGAAGACGAAGAAGATGAAAAAGATGAGGAGAGAAAGGGAGAGCAGAAACAAAAAGAAAAAAAGGAGGGGAACAAAATGAAACACAGGCCTTGCTTCCTCTTCGATTTCGCTCCCGAATGTTGCGGGTCAGAAACGCACACACACACACATGCAGTTAATGCCAAAAATGAGAAAATGGAGAAGAACAAAAGGAGCCGGAGCGGAAAAGGAAGAAGGCGGCACACAGAAAAAAGAAGGGTGGAAGGATATATATATATAGCTAGGTAGGAGAGGGGGAAAACCAAATACTTCAAACAGGCAGTAAAAGGGAGTAACGAACAGGTGTTGATGTGGCACCCGTCCCTCGCTCTCGATGATTTCTTCTCTCTTGCAGCAGACACTCTTTTCTTTATGTTTTGTACCTCCGAGCGGCGGGACCTCCAGGCGTAGCGGGTGGGTGGGTATAGATGCAAGGGGTTCGCTCCGTGCGTGCGCGCTCTCCCAACGCCAGAGGTAAAGGAAAGCGAAAAGGGAAGGAGGGGGGAAGGGGGATACAGAAGAAGAAAAAAAGAAGAGGAGGGTGGGTGACAGAAGGAAGGGTAATGAGTAGAGAAGTCGAAAAGACAAAAAGGAAGTGAGGAAGAGGAAGAGATGATGAAAGAGGTCGATGTTGAAGAACTGCCCATACGAAAAAAAAAATGAAGAAGCGCGATCGGTCCAAGCGAAGAAGACGAAGTGACACACACAAAAAGGAGGAGGGGAAGGGAGGTTGCACGTGAAAGCAGCCCTCCCTGTATCGATGTATATACAACCCCCCAAGACGAAGAAGGAAGGGAGGCGGTGAAAAAGAAAAGGAGAACTCACGGGGAAGGGGGGGAAGGGAGGGGGGAAAGCGCCGTCTCTCGCGCCCCAACGCACTTTTTTTTTCAACCTGAGGAAGAGACAAAACCCCTCAAGAAAAGAAAGGGCTGTAGAGGAGAGGACGAGGAGGACGACACGTAGGCAGATACCGACGTCCTCACCAGTCCGATACACGCATGAAAGACGAAAAAGCCGGGAAAATATTTTCCGCTTGAGGCTGACCACACTCCGTGTTACCGAAAACAAAACACAAGCCGTGCGATGCTATACCCTGTAAACGCAAAAGAAGGGGAAGAAAGAAGAAAGCCTCTCCTTTGCCTATGGGTACGCACGGGATGATATGTGCACGAACAGAAGATCGACCACCAGCAGGCACCATCCGCTACCTCGCACCATAGAAAAAAGAGCGTATAAGGGAAGGGAGGGGAGGAGGAGGGGGGAAGGCGCAGGCGTGCGGATCTTTCCGTACAGACACACACACGTTTCAGCCTACCGACCTCACACGATCTATGTGTAGGTATATATATACACATATATATATATACCAAAACCCCGCGAATGAGAAGGGGCTTTCGGAGAGAGGTTAGGAAAAATGATCCGCACCGGAAACGAAGACGCTTTTTGGGGGGAAGGGAGAGGGGAGAGGGTGAAGGAAAGCCCTTCTCACAGCCCCTTCTGCTGCACTTCCTCTCCGCGTAGGATGGAGGGAGAAAACCGAACTAATGATCGAGAGAGCGATACCTTTGCAACGCGTTTTCGTGTGGAGGTGCTGCGATTTCTTTTCAGCTTAATTTTGCACCCAGAACAAAACAACCTTGGCTCCTTTGGGGAAATTGTATCTTGTTTCTCTAGACTCGACTCGAGAACCTCTCCGAGGCAGCTGATTAAATCCTTCTCTGCAAAGCTGTGCGATCTCTTATCTCTGCGCTTTGGCGTGCAAGGAGAACAAAAGCGAGTGTGCGAGGCACACACACATGCACACAGGAATACGGACACACGCCTTCCCCAATCCCACTGTATGTAGAGAGAGAGAGAGAGAAAGAGATAAGATGATGAGATACAGAAGGAAAGAGGGAGGAGGGGGAGGAGGAGTGGCTAATATTCTATGACGTATGTTGTCCTGTGAGGTGGTGTCAGCAACACCCGTCAAGCTGAGTTCAGCCTCCTGATGTCGAACTCAGAGGAAGGAGGAGGAAGAAAAAAAAGGAGAGACGCGGGTATTTTATAGAAGTGGAGACGCAGTGGGAAGGGAGGGGAGGGGGTGGGGTTGGGTGAAGCAACAACGATAGACGCATGTATACATGAATACATACATATACATACATACATATATGTGTGAGAGGATCGTTAGCTTTGTACAGCCATGGATAGAGTGCGGATGTCAAATCCTTCACGCACACGCACACAATCACTGCAACTCTGCAGGGAAGGTCACAGCTGATCCCCCCCTCTCAAGGGCCACCTCGGCCTTAGCGAGAGACGTCGGTTCCTCCCTCCCTCCGTTTCGCGAAAAGGAACAAGAGAGAAAGAGAGAAAGAGAGAGAGCGAGAAGAGCATGCAGCCGCAAGGCATCAATTGGGTGCGAGGCCTTCTCTAACCGACCGCGCCCACCGCACCTCGTCCGTCTCGCCCTGGAAGCCGACAATCGAAAACAAAAAGACCTACATGCACACACGCTCGTGCGAGGGCTTACCGCCTCGTGTACAGATGGATTGCTCGCAGTCGCTGCAATCACCTCCTCACCCATCAACTCGTCCTTTCTTCTTCCTCTGTCCCTCTTCTCCGTCCATCTGTCCAGCCTTCACCCCTTCCACCCCGCTGCTACGAGCGACGCAGTGTCGTCATCATCAAAAAGGGGAAAAGGGAGGAAGTTGGAGTCACACACACACAGCGCACCAGGCACGCATACGGGAAGAAGAAAATAGCGAGGAAGAGTAGAGCAGACGCACGTACGTTATCAATTTCACATTACGATGTGCCCTAAACAAAGGGGGAGGTCAGCGTGAGAGCGTAGCCACTCTCTGCTGCCAAAACCATTTTACATTTATATATATATATATATTAATGGCTTCTGTTATCGTAATAAAAGCAGGGTGGTCAGACAACGCACAACCGCTTGTCCTCATCTCGAGTTTTTCGGGTGGTGATACCTTCTTCCATTTATTCCGCTCTTCCTCCTCCTCCTCCTTCTACCTCCCCCCACCCCACCCCCACCTTATCCACATTGACATCGAATATAAGCAGTGAGACCATACTGAGGAAGGGAAGAGGGGAAGGAAAGGGGCGCCATCCGCTCATCCTTGTTGTAGGCAACGAGGGAAGGCCTAAAAGATATCACTGAACCGAAACTTGCGAACCGCAGGAGCAGTCGACGATGACACTCTCGTCGTAGGTGGTGAAGAGAGAGAGAGAGAGAGAGAGAGAGAGAGAAAGAAGGAGAGAGACATCGACGTAGACCCTTGCATCACGTTTGTGGCACCGCCGCTGATGACGAATCCGCCATCATGACTTGATAGTCCTCCTCCGATCCTCCGATGCGAACGAAACTCTCGCCCTTCGCCTTCAGCATCTCCTCGATGTTGGCGTACGTATCTTCCATCCAACCGAGATTGTCAGCCAGAAGGTGCTTAGCCCGACAGTTGGGACACTCCACGATGACAATTCCTTTGGTGTAGGCGTGCTTGCTGAAGCGCTTCACCATGCGAAAGTTGCAAGGGCCACACGTGAAGGCGGCCACCATATCGCCCGTGGCAGGCCCAATACCGGCACCGCCCATGACAGAGCTCTTCTCTTTTTCGGGGGACTGTAATGCAGCGATGATGCGGTGTTGATCCTCTGGGGAGAGGTTCTTCAGCTGATCAGCGATCGATGCCAGTCGGCTGGAGGCAGATTCATGTGTAGTCGCATCGGCCTCCTTCGCGGGGGTGCCTGCGGCGTTTGACTGCGGTGCCGAGAGACTCGCCCCGGGTGTTTCCAGCTTGCCTGCATCGCTGCAACACCACCGGTGAGAAGTAGCCAGAGTAGAGGCGACAGAAGGCGAAGAGAGCAACGCCGCGGAGAAAGACCGCAGCACGGGCAGCCGCTTTTTGAATATTGGCGTGATCCATGTGGCAGCGAGCCCTCTGTGCGGCGCCCGCAAGAGGACCCTCGGCTGCAGGCAACAACGGCAGGAAAGCAGCATGCGTTTTTTATTCCTCACTTTTCCCTCTAGCTCAGACAGGGAAAGGGGTGAAGCAGAGGAGAGGCAAGAGAAAGAGAAGCGCAACGGATGAAATGGACAAGAAGGGAGAAGGTAGACCACGCAAAGGGCACTGACCTGCACTGCTGCTTTGCGTCCCCTTCTTCATTTTTGGAAGACAAAACCCCATGTTTACCTGGATAGAGTGCGAGGAGAGAAACGGTCTTTCCCCACCTCCCTCTCTTCCTTTCATACATAGACGTGATAAAGCAGCCCTATTGCCAGACCCAAGGGGCTCTCCAAACTCCTCATTCGGGACTACGCTTGGAGCTTGGATAAAACACCACGACAATACAACCCTTTGCCATTGACAGCGTAAGGGGGGGGGGAAGGGTGAGAGAGAGCGGGAGGAGGGAGAGAGAGAAAGGGAAGAGAAAAAAAAGCCGGAGCAAGTTCGTGCGCAGCGCGACAAAAACCTCCTCCCCACTTCCTCAGGCACCCACCAGCTCTCGCAGCATTCCCCGACCCCTTAACATCGAAAGGACTTTTGTTTTGTCTTCGGCAAGCGGCTCCGTTGCCGTGCATTCGATGTGGCCCCATCGACCACTGAAACCTCCTGAGAAGCATCTTTTGCATGGCGATCCTCACCAAAAGAAATGGGGGGGGGAGGGGGGGCTATCCAGTACACTGCAGCGCGCCCCCGTCCCTGTGATGCTGTCCTGTATTTCCTTCACGTTTCACCCTGTCGTGGGGCCTCGCGAAGCAGGACTGGGTCGTGATGATGCGTAGGGAGACAGCCATAGCAAGCAACGCCCCACCACCCACGATAGACGCTACGAGACCGCACAGTCCGACAAGGTTCATCATCAAGGTGAACTCACCGTTCAGATGCTTCTTCCCCTGTGACGATACCGCCCCGTACGGGCAGCCTGGCGTCCCCGCACTAGAATGATGCTGCTCGGTACAACAAGAGGACGCCTGGGCTGCGGGAAGCGTGGCCGATCCACTCCACATCGTTCCATAGTCAGCTAAGGCTGCATCGATGGCGGACGACGAGGACGAGCTGGAAGGGAACACCATGTACATGAACATAAAGATGCCCACTACTGACATCAGCAGCCGAGGTGCAAGGAGCAGCTGATCGTAGGTGCGGTATGCTAGCGCCCGCAACGTCAGGTCTGGTGCTCGGAATTTCTTGGCGATAGAAAACAGTGAAGCCCTTCCCGGCACCACCCACAACTCTGGAAAGCTGCGTGTCGTCGGCGACGCCGCCGTGCTGCTGGTGGGGATTATGGCTGAGGTGCTGCGGGAAAACGTGGCCCCGTCCGAAGTGGTGGCAGCCCCTGCGCCACAAGAAGACACCACCGCCGAAGGGAATGCGCCTCCTGCCAGCCTCCGTCTTCGACGGTGTGCATCGGCAGCCAGCACCTGTCTGCGCATTCGGGCAGCCGAGGGTCGGGGTCGTGAGAAGCTCTCGTTGGCAGAACTGCTACCATACGCTGCATCCGCGAAACTATCGTGACCGGCGGTAGTGGCTGAAGCGATGACGTGACCACCCGTCCGTCCATTCACGGAGGGGGAGCGCACATCACGTCGCTGAAGATGATCCGCGCGTTGCGGAGAGAGGCGCAGCGCAGCCGCAGCAGCGGCACCCCTTCCCTCCCCATCGGCATCTGGCCGTATGCTTTCACCATGAGCAGAACCTGGTAATCTGGACTCTGTGAGAGGCGAGCCCCTTCCTCCCGCTCCTGCGACTCCATCGGCGATGCGGAGAAGTCGGCGACTTCGCTTCACGGAATACATGCACCACCCACTTAGAATATCCGGCAGGGGAACCATACCCGGACAAAGCAGCAGCAGCGCCACGGCGGCGTAGTGCCAGGCTCCAGACCAGGAGGGTAAGACGTAGCGTACTAGCGCGGTGAGCACGGGCGCGTGCCCTTCAAGGGCCTCTGTAGCCGTCGCCTCGGACCATGACGGCCGCGGTGGCAGCAGGCACGCCTCCCATGCAAAGAAAACCAGCCCAAGCACCAGCTGGACGCCGTAAGCGGCGAGGAACACCACCGCACACGCGGCGAGCGTGTCCCACCACAGGCCCCACACCAGCCAGCAGCACAGCGCTATCACACAGTTCGATACCGCTGCAATGCCAATACACCGGCGCCGCCACCGCCACCCCCACCCCTCCCACTCCGCCCGATATTGGGCGAGTATCGTCAGGTATGGGACAGCATTGATATCCCCCGCATGTCGCTCCAGGCCCATCGTGAGTGCGGATGGCAACTCGACGCGTTGATCCTTCACGAGCAGCCGAAACAGCTCCAAGTGACGCAGCTGCAGCGCCATATCCACAGGAACGGCCACCGCACACTGCAGGGCGGCCTTGGAGAGGGTATGGCGTTGAAGGAGGTAGTAGGCGCCACACAGCACGGAGGCAGACTTGGGCACGTGGTTTGGCCGCAGATAAGGGTGCTGTAGGAGCCATTCCACTGCCTCGGTGTTCCCCGCGGCGACGGCGATCTGAAGGGGTGTGTGATAAAAACCACTGTTCACCTCGATGGAAGGGTGGTTGAGGATGTACAGCAACACGGTGCGCCAGTGCTGTGCAGAATGCCATGTAGAGGGGGAGGAGGAGGAGGAGGAGGAGCGCGTGCCCTGCACCCACGCTATACTGCGCACGTTCGGAAGCTCCTGTGGGTAGGCTTCCGTCAGCTCCGGTAGTGGCTCACTACCACTGCTGCTGCTCCTAACGTCCTCAGCCGTTACTGCGGAGCAAAAGAGAGGGGTACTACGCGGCTCGCAAGGTGGGCACGTTTCTGAAGTTGTTGCGGCAGTCACCGTAAGAGCTTCCTCGTTGCTCATGGCGACACCACCACCCGCTCCTTCACCGGCATCCGTGGCAACAACACAAAGGCCGCTGTGAACATCGGGCTTGCACGGCAGGTCAGCGGCGTGCGTGCGGTGGCTCGCAAGTGCTGAAGGGACGGCGGACGCCTTTGTCTCCTCCAGGCCAGGTGAGAGAGGTTGCACGACAGAGTCGCGTCCACACGACTCTTTCTGAGACACCTGGTACCGCGGTGCAGAGGACCGCGGCACCGAGGGAGAGGCCAAGTGGCTCAAAGCAGGTACCACGCTCTGTACTGCCGTCTGCGCGCTGCAATCAATATAGCGACGCAGAGCGTATACGAGCGTCGACGTGCCTTCGTTGTTTGCATATCGATTCACATTAACGCCGGCAGCGGAGCCGAGCATGTACATGGCGTCCACGTTACCGGTGACCACCGCCACATGAAACGGACCCCCGTAGTTGGGGCGTATCCGACGATGCGAGAGGAGACACGGAAGGACATGTTCGTGTTGGCGGTGTCGCACGGCGACGGTCAGGGGAAAGCCCAAGTTGGGCTCAAGCTCCTCGACAGACAGGAGAAGCGAAAGGACGTCCAAGTCGCCCACGCCTGCTGCCACAGCAATCGGAGCACACATGTGCCAGTTCCAATCTTTGAATGTCAAGAGAAGACGAACTAGCTCGAGACGGAGACAAGGCAGTGGATGCTGGACTGCCACGTCAACCACGCCGGCGCCTATGCGAGTGCCTTCTTGGGCTAATTTATTCAGCAAGAGTTGAAGGGGCTCCAGCACAAAGCAGCACGCCGAACGGATGTAGCCAGTGGTGCCCGCAAAGGATAAGCCGGCGCCCTCGGCCCAACCGCTGTGGGAATAAGCGCGAGGAAGCAGCGCCGTCGTTGCCGGTGTCGAGAGTTGGGACGGGGACGAGCCCGGTGGCTGCGTACCACCCACCGTCGGGGCAGTCGAGGACGGTGACACATTAGAGGCCGTGAATGAAGAAGAAGTGGAGCTTCTCCAGGAGGACGCGGCAGCAGCCGCAATGAAGGCACTTCGGCGTTCCAACACCCCCATTCTTGATGTGGAGTGCGTGGGGGCAATCGAGTTTTCGGATGGAGATGCCGTGTGGCTCCCTGGCCTATTCGCCCCCATCGTTGCACTCTTCGCCTCAGTCAAACTCGCAGCAGCAAAAGATGCGGAGGCCGCCACCAGCGAAACTGGCATTTCACCAGGACCGATGGGAGACAGCGGTGTAGAAAAGTCGTCACTGCGAGGAGGGACACCTGCAGCGTCACCGGTAGCCTTCATCAAGGCCGCAATAGATGCATATGGATAGAGGCTCGTGACAGCTCGCCAGAGGGCCGACTCGGATGGCTGCTGCGGCAACGGTGTCGTGTAGCCGCCATCGGACACGAAAGGATCGCGTGGCCACGACATGAAACAGAACGGAAGAAGTACGACCAAAAAAATAAGACGGCAGCACTACATATATTTGTGTGTATATTCCTATGTACCGGAGTCTCCGGCGACAACCCCCTTTTCCCCTCCCCTCTGTGCTATTTCAATGAAAAGCAAAGAGGAAGGCGAAGCGGTTCTCTTTATCCCCCTGCCTCCCGTCCACCCATGCACACATATGCTTCTTCCTATCTTGGTGGTTATGATGATGGAGGGAGGGGGAAGGAAGGGGGCAGGGGCAGGGGCAGAGGGAAGGGAGGAGGAGAGGAAGGATATCTGTGTATGTGTATGCGCCTGTCGGAAGCGAGGGCAGATACCTTGAGAGAGAGAGAGAGAACGAGAAAACGGAGACAAGGGGAACCCCTCGAAACCTTCCTCGTACTGGTTTGGCACCAAAACACCCGCTCTAGAAGAAAAGGAGGAAGGAATGGAACGACAGATGGCGGCCCTGACGGCACCCTGCCTTCCCCACGCACCCCTCAGCTGCCCTTCTTTTGTCCTGCTGGTCCCCGCTCCTCACCCCGAGAAAACGTTCAATGCGTCCTCAGAGGGAGCCTGCATGAAAGAAAACACAAGACGAGTCATACAGAAGAAGGTTAGGGAGAGAGACGCGAGGGAATAATAAGCCAACCCTCTGGAAGGTGAGATGCGGTACCGGCGGCCAACTCGGGACGTGCACCGCATCTTCAGAGACCGGCGCACGTGCGAAAATAGGGGGAGAGGGAGAGCGGGGGGGGAGATAGAGAGGAGGAGCGAGGACAGATGCAGGCCGGCCATGCAGCAACCTCACCACCACCACCACCACTGCCTGCTCACCCTTTCCCTCTTTCTCTTCATTTGCGATGTACCTGCTCGACCCCCTGGAGAGAGGAGGGAGAGCAAGCCGATCCCCCCAAAAGGCAAGAGCGGCGCAGTACCTGAAGCAGCACCTCACAAATTGCCAGCGGAGGGAAAGGGTCCGGTACAACGCAGGATAAGGAGAGAGGGAAAGACAGCAGAAAGGCGTGTCAGGCTGCTTGACTCGGTGCGTGAGGGACAGACGCCCCTGTGGCTGGTTCGTCGCCGCTCCGCACGTGTGACGACATTGTGGTGCCGTGGTTTCGCACCAAATCATCTCCCTCCCTCCCTCCCTCCTCCCCGTCCCCTTTCTTTAGATAACATCTGCTGATGCGACTCACCCATCTTGGACGCGTCTCCCTTTTGTTTTCCAGCCTCCACATGCCTCAAACGAGTCCCCGTCAGGGGCGAACGTACACCAACGGCACCGGCAGTCCTCAGTTTCTGTTCCATCCCAGATCGTGATGTTCTTTCCCTTCAACTTGTTTCCTCCCTTCCCGTCTCTGTCTCTCTCCCTCTCTTTCTCGTTTCCTTCAACGACCGGACACATCTGTCATCTCCTTCTTCCCTCTCTCGCCGTTGTTCCTCTTTTCTCTTTTGTGAGGATATGCTTTGTCTCTTTCCCTCTCTTTTCTCTCCCCCATCCCCTCTCAACATGCACCCGCCTGTATCAGCGCCTGTTAATATAACTTCAGAGAGGGGAAGTCATGGATTTATAAGGGAAAGCGGCAAACATGGCGTGAGGAGCGAGAACAGAGAGAGTGCGAGGGGGGGAGGGAGAGCGAGAAAGAGAAAGGAAAAAGGACGATACAATTATCATGTCGAGAAGTCGTCCAATGCAAAAGAAAAAGAGGGGGTTATCGTCCAGCACTGAAGAGAAAAGAAAGCGTCGCGCTGGAACTGAAAAGGGGGGAGGAGGAGAAGGGCCAGTAGAAGTACAAGGATGTAGAGAGAGAGACGCAACGCCATTCATGACGGCCTACTCTGTCCCGCGCAGGAAACAAAAAAGAGGGAGAAGAAGGACGGAACACACACACACATATATATATATATATATATTAGAGCGCCCCGGTCCTGCGCAGAGGAGAGATGCCGAACGACACTCGAAGAACGAGGAGGCGAAGATGAATTGTGTCGTTCGACGTGGAGGGCATCACGCCCTGCAGCGAGGGAAAGATGGAAAGGGAGCGGGGGCCAAGAGAGGAGAAGAGAAAAAAGAGGCGGGAGGCTGCACGACGTGTACGCTTCCGCCCATGGGAAGACGCCGGGCGTCCATCTTTCCCCACCACCAGCACCACATCGTTTTTTCGGTGTTTTCCTTTTTTTCGTGTGGGTGTGGGGGTGGCCAAGGGATCCGGATCGGACGAAGAAAAGGGGGCGCACTTCTCTCCCCTCTCCCTGTCATATTTTTTTTCTTTTTTGAAGGGAGCGAGGAGAGCTCGAGGGAGGAGGAGGAGGAGGAGGGGGAAGACGAAAGTAGAGAAATCACAACCCGGGATCACATGAGGACTCCCTCGAGAAGAGAAGAAGAAAAAAGAGGGAAAGGGAGGAGGGGGTGACGTTGATGAGCGTTTCACCCCCCCCCCCATCCCCCGAAACAAAATTGCAAATAATGCTTCGTAACAAAATCTTCGCACACTTGCAGAGAAAAAGAAAAATGGCGACTCTCTCGCCGTCAGCCATCTCCCGACGAAGAGTTGCAGAAGGGGAGGAAAAAGGGCGAGGAGGGAGGGGGGGAAGGAGGGGGGTCAACAGGGTTAGAATCCTCAGGCATGTAAAAAAAGATAACATGTGTAGTTTTCGCTTTTCATTATCGAAGAAGTATTTGTTGGTGTTGTGGGGTTCCCCTCTTTTCTCACCGACGGCTCAAATAAGGCAACGCCAGAAGGAGAAAGGAGGAGAAAGAAAGAATAAAAGGCGAGGCATGGTGGAGCCGCACACGAGTCCTCTTCGAGGTCATCCACCATGAAGGGAAGAGGAACGGTGGAGGAGAGAGGAAAAAATGGGGAGAGAGGGCGGTGCGATACCGTCGACGGCACCGTTGACCTCCCGGTATCGCTCGTCCCAGGTGCCCCCTCGAAAAATGAACATCTTCGCGATCACCCCTCAACCCCCCTTTACAACGAGGCGGCCGCACCCCTCACCGTTAGAGAGGCGCCGAAGCCACTTCCTTCGTGACCTGACTTGGGTGCGACCTAAAAGTTAAATCCCTGCTGGTTCTGCTGCTGGTCAGGGAAGCCCTGAGGCTGATCTCCCCACTGGTTCTGCTGCTGGTCAGGGAAGCCCTGAGGCTGATCTCCCCACTGGTTCTGCTGGTCAGGAAAGCCCTGAGGCTGATCTCTCCACTGGTTCTGCTGGTCAGGGAAGCCCTGAGGCTGACCTTCCCACTGGTTTTGCTGCTGGCCGGGGTAGTACGGCGGTTGACACCCCGGCTGTGTGTACTCGGGCTTGTCACCGTTGTTGTAGTACTCGGGCTGTGCCGGAGCATAGCCACCGTCGTACTGCTGCGGCTGCCCTTGTGGCTGTTGCTGTGGTTCGTACCGCTCTTCCTCCTTTTCGTGCTTGTGGCAGCAGCAGCAGCAGCACATCGCGAGTAGGCAGCCGCAAAGTCCCGCGCAAACGCCGCAGAGTACCTCATCCCCCACACCGCCGTACTGGTTTTCGCGCACACAGACAAGGACCAGGCTCTGCTCGACGTCCGTCGCCTCCGCTTTGTACAGCAGCACATCTCCCAAGGCGAGCACGTCGTGGAGGGTCGTCGAGTTGCTCAGCGGAAGGAACGGCTCCGCATCGTCGTACCGCGCAGACGGGCTGCGCAGCGCAAAGAAGTGGGCGTCACCGAACGACGCTGACGCATCCTGCTCTCGCAAAAAGCTCCGGAGGCTTTGGACGGTCGTGTGCGGCGACATGCGGAGTTGCTTCCCTGGAAGCTTCCGCAGCATGTCCAAGGGGGCCACCGGGGTCGTCGCCGGCGCCTGCCCAGCCTCGGTGAGAAGCTTCTGCAGCTCCGTTTGCGCATGGCGGTTCGCCTCAACGCACAAGACGGAGACGAGCGGCTCGCACGCGATGTCGGACGGCACATTGCCCAGCATCGCCACCATCTCTCCACGCTGCTGAGACATTGTGAGAAGATCGTGAAGAGGGAAAGGAGTAAAGCGATGGGAGCGTCTCTCTTTCGTTCTCTCTCTCTCTCTCTCTATATATATATATATGAGGGGCGGAAGAGCGGGGAGAAGACAGCGAGCCCTCTGTAGCGATGCGTGCAACACGGCCGGTGCAAAGAAAGCAGCACAACACCCCTTATATTATATTTAAAAGATCTGAGGATGAACAAAAAAGAAAGGGGTGACGAAGAAAGGAGGTGTGCAGGAACGGAGCAAGAGTGGGCTACGGTGGTGGAAGCTGGCGCAGCGATGGTGTTGGTGGAATACAACGAGAGAGGGGGGGCAACATAGAAATGGCATGTGAGAATACGTTGTAGAGTCAGCCAATGAAACCAGCACGATGGAGCAGAGCGAAGAAGTGAGGAGCCGGTGGGAGCCGTCAAAGACAAGAGGTAGGAAAGGGAGCAGGAGGCGAGAGGGGTGAGCATGCAGGGAAAAAGCAACACCTGAAGAACGGGGAGCGAGAGAGCTGGAGAAGAAGCAGGAGAGGGCAGAGGCGTGCGGGGCGATGAGCGACGCTGGGCACAGTTTGGAGAAGCCGCGCTGGAGACGGCTTCCCTCTCCCCCCCCCCTCTCCCCACACATACAGACACAGAGGGTATCCAGAGAAGGGAAGAGAGGGGGCGGAACGCCCACGTTTTTCGCTGTCGTCCTCACTTCTCTCCGCAGAGCAGTGCGCCGCCTTCGCTGTGGAGAGGTAGAGGGGAAGAGGGAAAGAAGTAGGGAAGATAGGTCGTGTCTCCCAGCATGTCGGTCCTTTCAAACTCTCAGGACAGTCGCCGTCACACACACGCGTCCTCCTCGCTCTTCGTCTCTCTCCATTGAAGGGAGCGCTGAACGTGCCATGCTGACATGGAAGGGGGCGAGATGTGTTCCGGGAGAGGGAGATCCTTCGACCTGTTCTTCGCTTCCTCTCTCCCCCATTTCTGTTTTCATGTGCGGCGCGCGTTCGGCTCGCAGAGGAGAGAAAAGAAGAACAACAGCACACGGGGAAGTACACGAAAAGAAGGAGAGGCGGCTTCGACAAAGACGGGCAAAAAAGGAGGGAGGCGCAGGCCAAACAGCAACGAAGAGGAAAAGAAAGCGCAAGAAGCGAAAAGAAACCCCGGGGCGGCAGGTGAAGCGATGGAAAGAAGACGGCTGAGCCGAAGAGGGAGCAGGGAGGAAAAGGAAATGGAGAAAACAGGATGACAACCGCAGCGCGGCTCAGGTCCTCCTCCCCTTCACACACACTCTCTCCCCGGATGCGCTCCTCTCTCCCCTTCTTTCCCGTCACTCAACCTGAGTTTTTAAAGGAAACATTCGCCAAACAGTCGGTGTGAAAGCGAGATGAGGAGCGGGATAAGAAACAAACGAAAGTGGAGGTACGAGCGGATTACTTTACGGTGGGTGTGCGAGTATGTACATGGAACAGCCGGTGTAGGGTTGACAGAGAAAGGGGGGAGGGTAGCCGCCACCCGCGCCTACCCCAAACCAGGCGATGAGAATTGGGAGAGGAGACGGGGGAGGGGAGGAAGATGCGAGAAGGGAGGAAGCACGACTTCCAGTCGAGCTAGCGGAGGTACGCCAGACGCCCTTACAGTCTCCCTCTTCCATCCACCCCCCACTCGCCCACGAGGCGGTTGCAGCCCTCACCGTTACAGGGGCGCTCCGCCATTACCTTCGTCGCTTGACTTGTCGGGTGCAATTCTTTCACAAATGCATCCTGTTGAGATGCCCTTCTGATTGCCATACTACGGAGGCTGATCTCATCGTTGCGCGTACTCGGGCCTCCCACTGTAGTTGTAGTAGGCGGGCTGCGCCGGAGCATAGCCGCCTTGGTACTGCTGCGGTGGGACCCCGTATCCAGCCGGCTGAGGGTCGTTGTAATAGGGCTGAGGAGCTGGCGGGGCGTTGTAGTTGTAGTACGGTTGCGGCTGCATCTGCTGCGGCTGCGGCTTCTGCTCGTACCGCTCTTCCTCTTTCCCACGGCCGTGAGAACCGCAGCAGCACAGCGCGAGTAGGCAGCCGCAAAGTCCCGCGCAAACGGCACAGAGTACCTCATCCTCTACATCGCCGTACTGGTTTTCGCGCACACAGACAAGGACCAGGCTCTGCTCGGCGTCCGTCGCCTCCGCTTTGTACAGC